>JAMAHA010000047.1:53862-227082 GCA_023626555.1 Penicillium sp. PF2412A | reverse complement strand
GGGGGGGCGTATTGGACCTCTTGTATTTACATAGTCGATCAGTTACCAAACATGATTCTACAGTATCTTTCAATCCATGACTCCCACCGTACCATGCCGACATTCTTCGTGCCGTCTCTCGGGCTCAGTGATCTTCACCAGTCCAGGACTGTCTCCGCATGGAGAGGCGAGCATCCGAGGAGCCGTGTTCTCCTTCCACCGGCCATACCCGTAGACCCCACGTGAGTCGGGCCACGATACGACCGTGTCTGTTTGTTGACGATGGGATTTGTTTGCGTCCACGGTCTGATTCATCCACAGCGCAGCGCAAATGGACACGACCAGGGAGGTGGTACTGCCGATGCACCGGGACCGGGGGGGCGAACCACCTCCGTGTTCCTCGATCTCTTTTGTTTCACGCTCGCGCCAAAGCAAACAAACTGACAGATTCTGGAGTCGGGGGATTCATACTAACCCTCTTCCGGTCTCGGCTCAGGATGATCGATCAAACCTGTCAAGACTCAGGCTGTGTGCCCGATAAGGGAAGGGCCACATTCCAGGGTCCCGAGCTAAACTGCTTCCGGGCGGGTCTGTGACGCAAACGACCTTTCCCCCTCCAAACAGAGTAGAGCAGAGCAGAACACTGTACGGGATTTGTGTATAATCAGGATTAAGCAAAGAATGATAATGAGGGTTGATTTGGAAAGAGTTGATTGGAGACCAGCATACAGACACATTGTGAGTGTTAGAGGGTATTGAAAGGAGGGGGGGGGGGAAGAGATGGAGGGTGGACAAGAGCCGAGATCTAAGCTTAAACCTGTCTGAGATCGGATGTTCGTATGTTCGTCATTCCATTCGTCGGTGGGGGCGCGCGGTGGACATCCTGGCACCCGCGATCATTGGCGGCCGAGATTCTCCTGCATGGTGCAGAATTGCAGACAGCAAGATTCATAGGAAGCTTTCACGCGACTGTGTAGTGTATCATTGATGGAGTGTGAAGGTAGATCAGGGCATAGGTTTCCTACAGGACACTTCACAGTTTACAGTATGCGGTTAGGTCGGTGGGTGGGAGGGGATGTTCTGTATGTGATGATGGTTCCCATCTTCGACGAGTGTCTGGCAATCCGAGGGCGTAACTGTCGAGCGTAGTTCTCGAACTGTGCCCTGTCCTTTTTCCCTTTCCCCCTGGCGTCATATCATCATCCGCGCCGTGTGATATCCAGACTAGAGAACAGGTCCAGCCGGATTCTGGTGCGGACCGTGTCCTGTGGAAAATCTGCATACTGCCTATTTCGACCATTCGAGTCGACTATTTAGCGAGATGGAGGGGGAAAGTCCTGGGTCCGGGGGTCTTTGTAGTATGCAACTATGCATTATCCCCAGAACGGTGTTTGTGTTGATGGACCATCTCCACAGCGAATTGAACCCCATTCTTGATCGAGCCCTGTTCCAGCGTCGTACTCAATCTGTAAACCTTCCCCGGGGAGCCCATCGGGGGTTAATGGAGAAAACCCGCACTCGGAAGCATCTTTGATCCTACTCTGATCAGGGCTGTGCGATCCGGTTCTTGCTGCAGAAGTGCAGCAATACAGTGAGAGAGAGGGAGAGTCTGAGAGAGAGAGAAAGAGAGATTCCGGGTGTAATGACATTACCAGTCTGGTTCCCACCCCAACCCCCATTTTGGTGGGCAACTGGGTCCTGTTCCGGGGGCAACCCTGTATTGTCATGACCCGAGTGGCACCTTTTTTCCCGGGGGGAAACCGTGAGGGCGTTGTAAAAGTTGTAATGACGGTAAGAGTGTAATCCTCCTCCGAGACTCCACTGGACTGTTTACGGCCAAACGGGCGCTTTCCATTTAATGTATTCTTCACGCCATCGTCCTGCATCTTTCCTTTCTTTTCCCACTTCGTTCCCGTTGGATTTGACCACGGAGTGCTCTTCATCTACCTCTGCTTGTCTCGCCCAGGGAGTTAAATCCCCCCCCTCCTTTTCCGTGCCAGTCTAGTTCCCTTGTCTCTCTGGGGTACTGAAGAGAGTCTTCGGTGCATCCTTCCAGGAATCCGACCCGCTGGGTGGCTGGTGCGCGCGGTACTCTGACCTCACTCCCCACGCGACAAGGCGGTCGGCCCCCTCGCCCCCAAAACAGACGCCATCGCGTCGATCCGAGGAAAGCGGTTGATCGTGATTCTGATTATCAAGAGTCAATCATCCAGCCACTCGACTTCCGAACCCCCCCCCCCAGACCATCAGAGTCTTCATCCCAGGCGCCCTTCACTCAGCCCATCACTGCAAATCCTCCCCCCGGTTCCAGACCGTCGTCTCTCGGTGTCGTCGGATTTTTCGTTCCTTGCGCGCTGTGGTTCCAACTCTCTTGGGACCCCCCCCCCCCCGGTAGAAAACGCTTGTCGCGGTGGCGAATTCGTCCTAGTCATCGGTTCGGATAGCGCCGCATTCTTGGGTGCTGCCTCTCGAGACTGATCCCTCTCAAAACAGTCAACTCGCTGGAATCCGGTTCCAGTGTGGCTTTGTTGTGTGTCTTTGTGTAGTTTGTCCGCTTGCTCCATTTTGCCTCGGTGCCTCGTGTGTCAATTCCTGCCATCTCGCGGATTCCACGATCGGGCGGCGTGACTTTGGTCAGATCATTTTCGCAAACACCACCGTGACCGAACCAGCAGAATCAGCATCGCCGCACGTGGATTGCGCAACTGAAGCGGAGAGCTTTTATTTTTCCAGGTCTTCAATCTGACGGCCAGGATTCTTCTTCACATCAACGTTGGGAGGAGGGTTTTGGAAATCACGGACTGAAGCAACACGACCACTCCCCACCCCAACACAAAAACCCCAAACATCATCCCCCGCCCGCCCGCTATGCCCTTGTCGAATCGCCGTCGCGCGCGGCGCAAGGAAATTCAGCTGCAGGAAACGTCAGACGTGGAAGCTCCAGATTCATCACCCAGTCGTCCATCTGCGAAAAAGCGCAAGGTGAGTCTTGTCCCACCCGGACGGTCCAGTCTGAGACCGAACGCGGTCCCCCGCGCATGTCTCCCCCGCCTCTTCACGGCCGACAAGAAAAAAAAAGAGAGTGCTAAACGTGTCATGGATTTGTCCCCCCCCCACAGATCGATCGACGAACTTCACCTTCCCGAACGGCCATCAAAACCGAGTCAGCCGATGAAGCCGAGGACGAGTCGGGCGCCGAGCAAGATCCATCCGCACAACAGGACCTTGTCGACCTCGTCATTTCATACTTGAACATTCCCCGCGAAGAGCTACGGGTCTCCCGCGACCACTCCAACGCCAAGACCGAGAACAAACAGAGCATCCAAGCGTATGCGAAGATCGCGGGTCGGAACTGGACCTACTACGTCAAGACACTTCATGTCAATATTGGTCGCGAGCCCGATCGCGAACAGAGGTCGCCGGAACAGTCCAGCCCCGTGGCTATCGCGGCCCGGGCACTGCCGGAGGTGCACGTAGACCTGGGCCCGAGCAAGTTTGTGTCGCGATTGCATGCAGAGATCTTTTATGATGGCGAAGAGACGCCCGCCTGGCACATCCGGGTCAACGGTCGCAACGGCGTCCGTCTGAACAACATGATCCTGAAACGAGGGGCCGATGCCATCCTCCACTGCGGCGACATCATCGAGGTCGCCAACTGTCAGATGATGTTTGTCACGCCCGGCGACGACGCCAATATCCACCCCAGCTTCGTCGAGCGTGCGCAGCGCATCGCAAGCGGCCAGGAACCGGACCCAGCCACGCAAGCGTGGGAGGCCTCGCAGCCTGCGCACCCATCCGCCTCTCAGGCCACCGAGCCAGCTCGACCGTCATCGTCCGGGGGTCCCTCACTGGCTCCGGCACCTCAATTCCTGAAGCGGCAGGTCACTCCACCCCCACGCTCTCCGGACACCGCTGGCCAACGGACGGCAAAGCAATCGCCGCTGTACAACCGCGGCATGATGATGGAAAGTACCGAGGAGATCGACTACAGCAAGGACTCGGCAAAGGACCTGAAACCGCCCTACAGCTATGCCAACCTGATCGCCCAGGCCATTTTCTCCAGCGAGGAGGAGAAGCTCACGTTGAACAGCATCTACAACTGGATCATGGATCGCTACGCTTTCTATCGGCATTCGCAGAGCGGCTGGCAGAATTCCATCCGCCACAACCTGTCCTTGAATAAGGCCTTCCAGAAGGTGCCCCGTCGCACCGACGAACCGGGCAAGGGCATGAAGTGGCAGATTGCGGTCGAGCATCGTGAGGAATATCGGAAGAAGCAGATGCGCAAAGGCACCCAGTCATCCGCGCCATCGTCCCCCGCGACGAGGGAGCCCCCATCATCCGCTCGGGGCAATCACGTCGCCTCCCTCGACACCTCCGCCTTTTCCGCCACGAATAAAAAGTCCCCTCCCATTTCATCTCCCGGTTTCAGTTCGTTTCCCGTCGCCCCGGTCGAGGCGTACACCCCGGAGCGAGGATCGCGCGGGGGTCGCGGCGTTGGATCCGACCATCCCTTGCGCCACATGAACCCGCGCGACTATGAGGAGCCGTCCCCTTTGCCTGCGCGCGCACATAGTGGCGCTCAGGCTGCGAGCGCCAGTCGCGCGCAAACCAGCAGCAACAATCTCAGTCGGGCCTATGGACTTTCTGACAATATTGCCGGCTCGCCGCCCGTGCTGTCCTCCTCCTACTATGATGAAGGGCCCTCCTCGATGATCACACCGGCGCCCCAGCGCCAACAGCCCCGGCTGCCCCCTCCCAGCACGGCACAGATTCCCTCCAAATTCATGCCTATGAGCTCACCCGCCCAATTCTGGAAGTTTGCCGACATTGGTAGTACGCCCGCTCGTCCCGTGCCGGACATGAGTCCTATCAAGGGGGAGCCCGACGAGCGCCTCATCGCCGGCTTCCCCAGTAGTAGTCCTCCACCAAACTTGGTCAGTCCCAGTAAGCCTGGGATCGCCAACGGCCTCGGACCGAGTCGGAAACTGCCTCCACTGCATGCCGACGGTACTATCAAGGAGGAGCGTCTGCATGAAGAGGATGAGGATGACGGTGGTGGCTTTGACTTGGCTCGGTATGTGTTTAAACCACTCTCATATCCCCTGCGACGTTTAGTGATTATTCAAAGACTAATTGTGGTTCACATTTTTAGGGGATTCCAACCCATTGGCTCTTATCATCGGCAACTAAGCAACGCCGCTCGGGCCACCGCGACCTAATCTTGGCTGTCAGTGCTATGAGGAATCTTCCAGAGTGATCGGTCCTTCATTTTTCTCCTCCCACGTTGTCACGCCACGTATTGTTCTTTTCCTTTGCTTGTGTTCACTTTGCTGCTTTCCCCCTGTTAGCCATCCCCTTTCAAATGAGCTCAAGTCTTTTTTTTCTTTTTTTTTCCCTGTTTGTTTGCTGAAGAGCACGTCGTGGACGAACGGAGTTGGGAAGCCTGGCGTTTAGGCCGTTTCTGGCCCTCCGGAGGGTATCCTTTGAAAGAGTAGGCGTTTACATCTTTTTGTCCACCTTGGACCTTGTGGGATTTGATTTGGAGTTTATCTTTTTTTCCCCTTTTCCAAAGTCATTTTGGCTGGTTCTATGTTGATTTCTTGATGTGCGTGAGTGTCCTTTTTTTTTTCTTTCTATTTGCTATTGTCTTTTTTCCCCCTAGATGGCGGCGATTGTAAGTAGATTCAGCCGTCAAGTGTATGATATCTATCTTCATGTTAATCCTATTATGCTACGGCTCCCATTGTGCTTACATCAATTTAGAGAAGATTGCTGTCATTGGGCCTTGGAGGAAGACGTATCAACGTAGGAAGCCTTGGATATTGAACCCAAGACCCCGTGATGTATAGGTACACGTCTATGTCCAATCAATCTTTCGTCGGTTTAGCTGTCTGTCTTTTCTTTTTCTTCCCTCTTGACCAGAATCGCTTTGCTTTTGTTTACTCTACTCCATAGAAGGCCAGAATCTCTCCTCCAGCCAAACCACCTGCCTCCACCAATCCAAACATCTCACCCGAATCTCCTCCGCCTCCTCTGCGCCCTTGAACGACCCCACCATCTCATCCAACACATCCCCGATCCGATTCACAAACTCTTCAAACTCCCGACTCGACCAGTTCGGAATAAACCGGTCTCGTAATGCACCCCCGTCCGCATCTCGATTCTCCGTCATCGCTGCTGTTGCCGTCGCCGTCGCCGTCGCCGTCGCCGTTTCCTTCTTCTCCCGTCCATACGAGGCGGCATAGCGCCACGATCGCAGGTAACATATCTCTGTTGCCCAGAGCACGGTGATTCCCTCAATTGGACTCACGCCGGGACTCGCGGCTGACATGAACATGTCGATGTAGGCCCGTGTGATTGGGTTAGCTGTGAACAAGACCGGGCCTTGTTCCAACGGTGGTCCCGTCGTCAAGCGTGAGGGTTGACATGGTTCACAGTCTGGTGTTGATACCGCGGGATTGGGAATGGTGGGATCGCCTGTGCCTGTGCCTGTGCCTGCGCCTGTTGCACCGGGACTTTGACATTCACCCTGGGCTTTACATAGTTTATGTAATTGCTCACGGGGAATATCCGAATCCGTCTGCTGCTGCTGCTGCTGTTGTTGATAAGAATGATCAAGATCATTCTTCGTCATCGAGACATCGTCTTCGATTTCGCCCGACTCGGCTCCACCCACCGAGACGCTCGTACCGGAACACACTCGCCCCGTGAACCCGGGACACGAGCCCGGTCCCGTCGTCAGGATGCCCGCCGAAGTCGCAATGGGAACAGATTGTCCACTGCTCGCGGTTCTGGTCTCGAGCCCTTCGCACGCCGGCAACGCCGTAAGATCCAGACCATACTCTGCAGCCGTGGTTTCGAAAAAGTGCAGTTCCGTCCGGATATTGACCAGGGCATCGATCAGGATGTCGACGATGCTCTGCTCAATGGTCATGGGGCGGCGTGGAGACGACGACGGCGGCGCGGGTGGGGGCGGGGGAGAAATGGAGCTGGGCGTCGAGGAAGATTGAGCGGGCAGACGGATTTTGGCGAGGAGCATACCGATAAAGCGAATGTAAGATTGGGCGTAGAGTCGGTCTTGGGAGAGCCATTGCGAGAGTGTGTCTTTGGAGACGGTGCCGCTACCGGCGGCGGCGAGGAATGGATGGGTGGTGGCGCGTTTGAGGGATTGAGGGGTGGCTGCGAGGAGCCATTGAGTTAGGGGGCCTTGAGTAGTCATCTTCTTTTATTTTTTTCCCTGTTCAGAGGCAATTTTGCTTTTGGTCTTGAAGATGTAGGAGAGAGTCAAGGTCGTCCGAGTCGTGCGGGTGATCTCTCAGAGGTCAGTGGAGAAACGTGGGGGTAAACACGACGTAGAAAGGCAGAATTACACTAAATAGTGCAATTGAACAGGTGAATGGGGACAAAAGGACAATTTCAGAGATTCAGAATCGCAGTAGAGTTGAACAGGGTCTGCCTCTGCCGAATGGAAGATCGATTGTCAAGGAGACGTGTTGCTCAACGGGAGATTTCCAGAAACAGACGATCTTTGGCGAGTGCGAGACTAGGAACGAGACGTTTGAAACGGTTGAGTCAAGAGGAAAGTCCCCGACGAGTATCAAGGTGGGGGCACCAACGAGCTTTAAAACGGAATGAGTTGCAAATTACACGATCGGGAGTAGAAGGGAGCTGGCTGAAGAGTGATGATCTCTAAAAGTTTAAGCTGCACTCTATCCCCGCTTCTTTCAGCCACAGGTCCGTGAGTCAAACTGCAGTCACAATCCAATGTAAATGCGGCGGATAAAGTGAGAATTTCCATCCCAGAATTGGTCCATAAGGGTTGATAGGTCCAGTAAAACTATCTGAGAATTAAAAATAATCATGTCACCATACTGACGGTGCCCTGGCATCATGCAGTATCCACTGAGGTGTCATTCCGCAAAGTCCCAGGCAATGCGAATCAAGGCCTCCATCGTGTACCGCGCGTCATTTCCCGCGTTGTGCAAGCATCGGGGCTCAATTCCCAGGCCATGGAGTACATGCTCCAGGCTGCGCTGGTGAGGCTCCTTTCGGAGGTGGCGATACAGTTGCTGGGTATCCAGTGTCTCCAGGAAGATACTCCCTTTACTCAAAAAGGTCTGGAAGACACGACTGCGTTGTGCAAGAAGCTTCACATCACCGTCGGGGCTGTGACCAACCAGGATCATCTTCCGAGCAGGTTCTTTCTGTGCTTTCTGCGCAGGGGAAGACGCGCCAATGTGTCTCTCCGCATCTCCCGAAGGAGGCGCGAAGAAGTCATCAACTCGTCGTCCAATGCGCCGCTCCGGAACAAATTCGCTCTTACCAAACATGAATAGGTGAGGGCAGCCTCGTACAAATCTTGTGTTGCAAAAGCTCTTGTACTCGGTAACGCGGAGATGTACCGATCGAATGAGTTGCGCCCAGTTATCGCCATGAGGTCCAGGAGACACGGAGCGAAGGTCCCGGGTGTCCAGTATCGAAATTCCAATCTCCGTGATTTGGTGCGAATTTCTTTCATTCCACTCCACGTCAATGCTGTAGAAGACGGGGGTAATATCATTTCCCTCCTGATTGACTTCCAGCGGGGTGCAAGCGCTCGTGTCTGCACTTTCCGGTGGCAGCTGCTCCAATCCAAGGTAAGATTGGATTTTGCGCAGAGTCCGAGTCAGCTCACCACTGCTGGCAAACACGGCATCAAAGCCTCCAGACTGGCCCTTCGATTTTGAACTTCCCCTTTTGAATGTCATGAGAGCGTCGTAGGCCTTTTCTTGGAATGCGCGCAAAGCTGCCGGGCTACAGGTCTTCATCCAGTCGCTCTGACTCTTCGTTTCCTGGCGGATTTGCTGCTCCATCTGGTACAAACCTTCGCGATCTTCAATAAGACCCAGCCGAACTGGCTGGGGGGTCCCATCATCACCATTAAACGAGAACACAAGACCCTTTTGCGAAGTGAGGAGGGCCAAATCACAGTCAAAATCGTGGTTGATCTCATCGAGAAGCTGTTTCACTTGAAGGGCGGGTACCAGTAGAAGATATTTCTCACCCGGAAGAGGCAGATGGTAGCTAAGACTCCGTTTAGACGCCGATTCTGGCAGCATTCTGCATCAAACACTCCACGGCATGTTTCTCGAAATCTGGTGACTTACATTTCCCATACTCGTTGCCAGACACGGCCACCGTCAAAATATGCTCGTGCAACCTTCCTAGACAATTCCCGGCCGTGGGGAAAGACATACTTGTAGGGGAACTTGGGCAGCGCTTTCGCAGGGACATATGCACGCCGGAGCTCCCACTCGGGAATCTTGCTGGCGCTGGGTGGAAGGTTCTCCGTCAAGGTTTGTGGTTGTAGGTGTGGAAGAGGTCCGCCATCCACTAGCTCGATGTCTTTGAGGGTGTCTTCCCCAGCCTAGACCGTCGAGTTAGTCTTTGCTCCAAGTCGGTTGTAGTAACAACTCTCACCTTTTCGGCAAAATCATCTTTGAGATTGTCAGAATTTGTCTGCATTCACAGCAGAGTCAGTAGAGTGTGACATATGACTTGGAAGAAAAATGCGGAGAGATTAATACCGGGCATGCCAAGTGAGTGTCGAGTTGCAAGAGGTCTTCATCCCCCGCAAACAGAAGCTGCAGTCGTTGCGCTCGATTCATGACTCTTTGAAGGTCAAAATCAGGGTAGTCCTAAAGTGAAAAGAAAAAAGATCAAACTGATGGACGCTCGATAGATCGTAGATGATGTGTGTTAGGCATGAAGCAAGGACAGGTGAAGTAGAAAGACGGTAGGCCGATTGGGAGAAAAGTTGATCGAGTGAAGATAGCTCGAGCTGGTGTTTGGAGAGTACGAAAAGTCTCTCTGGTTATTAAAGATGTTGGTCGCACTTGCCTGTCAATTTTTGATGCTTCGAGGTCCTTCCACAAGGGGACAGAGGATCGAACGTCACAACATAGAAAGTCAAAAACAAACAAAGGCAGCCCAAGTGAGGAGAAGAGCTCTCAGTCGCGTTACACGGGGTTTCATCCCAATCACAGCATCTCCTCTTGGAGAAAATCTCATATCTACAAATCTACCGGTGATATATTTACAAGATTATACACGTTACTCGCATCGGCTGAAAGTGAGGGATTCCAATTAGCTCGAGCGCACGACACATGCAAGCTAATTACCCAAAATGGAAAAATAAAGTCACCTGACATCGATATGAAACGGAACAATGATCGGCCGGATAGTCTGCTCCTGCAGCTGCCAAACAGCAGCATGGCCTCGCTGGTAGTAGTGCCTCCGTCAACTAAAGTATTTATGCTTGCTGCCGCCAAGTTCATCATTCGCGGCTCTTGCATCAGCTCAGCGCTCGGTCGCTTCTTTCGTGTGCCCCCCGATTTGGCTGCGCGGCCTGCGGCAGACACGCGCCCTGGCGCCCCGTCACGATGGTCATGACCGACGAGACTGACCACAGTGGGGGGGTCATCCTGGATGGTCCCTTTGACCCGGATGCGCAAGCCACCGTGACGGATTTTATTGATTACACCGAGTACCTGCCGGCGGATATCATTCGGTCTCTCACCTTGGCTCGGGGCCTGGATGACCGGTATCTCGACTCCGCTCAGGATGTCCACAACTTAGCCCGCACCTATGGCCAACTCCCGGATTTTACCTCTGAGGAACGTCCCAGCGCGATCGCCCTGCGCAGTGGAATTTCCCAGCGTCTCGATCGCGCGATCAATGCCCGTGAATCTGCTTTTGCTGAAGCGTGTCGCCTGTTCGATGTCGTGGATCGCCATTTCGACCGGTTGAGCTGCATTCGACAAAAATTGGAAGCCCTCCCCAAACCACCCTCAAGAGAGCCAACACCGCTTCCAGAGCCCACGCCGAAGCGGCGCAAAGACAAGAAGGATGGGCCATCTACCACTCGCATCACCCTCCGGTTAGACAATCGTGGGGAAACTGGCAAACGAAAGAAATCCAGGTCACGCCGCTCGGGCATTGGCGCAGAACATCTGACCGACTTCAACCCGGACTCCCCCATCGCCAGCACGGAGCAGTCAGATGCAGAGATGGAAGTGGAAATTCCTCCCAAGCCCGTTAAACCCCCCAAGAAGGAGAAGGCGCGCCGGCCCAGCTCTGGGACGGGCGCCTCCACCAGCAATGCCCTTGCACAACTCAAACCCCCACCGGACGATGCCAAAGTAGGTAGTGAACATTTGCCATGGTTGCGGCTAACCGAGTGGGAGATGACAAAGCTGCGCAAGAAGATGAAGAAGAATGCCGTGTGGCAGCCCAGCGAGGTGATGATTCAACGTGAATTGGCGCTTGCTGGTCGCGGATGGGAGGCGTACAAGACTGCGAAAGCGCTGGCTGAGCAAACTGGTACCGAATTCGTGGATTGTGATGATATAGAGAGGACGCGCAGGGACGAAATTGACAGAGTTATATCTGCTGGACAGCTTAGTAATCGTGGGATGAAATTGAATGAAGCAAAGAAGCTGAAACGAGAGTTGCAGGCTCGAGAGGCCGCCGCCAACGGCGAGGAAGGACTGACACCCAGCAAGGCAACCACGGGAGCTATCTCCCTCACCCCCGTGAGTCGGTCCTCGCGAAAACGCAAGCGTGACGAGGCGGCGGCAGCGGCTGCCGCTGCTGCAGAGCAACCTGGACCCATCGTGACCCCTGTACCAGTCGCCGCCGCGGCTCCCATTGTGACTGGACCTAGTGCCCTAGAAGCTCAAGCAGAGCAGTCAACTGAGACGGACGCCATCATTCAAAGTGACTTGGCCTCTGCTTCCAAGCCGCTTCGCAAATCCGGTCGTGGAGGGG
Source organism: Penicillium sp. PF2412A (assembly GCA_023626555.1). Lineage (NCBI taxonomy): Eukaryota > Fungi > Ascomycota > Eurotiomycetes > Eurotiales > Aspergillaceae > Penicillium > Penicillium sp. PF2412A. The sequence goes on along the minus strand of JAMAHA010000047.1, from coordinate 215,292 downwards.
CCGACAGCGGCGCTGCAGATGTTGACGAAGTGGTAGCAGACCCCATCGAGGCTCCAAATTCGCCCCTGGGTGAAGTGGAAGCGCCTTCACCACCACCCTCGCCCACCGGCTCACGGCGGTCCATGAGATCTGCTGCGCACTCGGCCGCTACGCCCACCCCGCCGGTGACACGGCCCTCCTCGAGGCGTTCTGCAGCGGCCGCGCCATCCATTGAACATGGTAGTCTTGGCCCTTTCTCGACGACCGCCGTCGCTGGTGGTCGAGATTTGCGTGTGAAGAGTGCCACTCCAGCTCGCAAGACTCCCGTTCGCGAGCCATCTCACGCGCCTAGCGTTCCTGGACCCAATCGCAAACGCAAGCGTCCCGCCCCGGGACCGGTCTCGTCTGGACAAGACGGAGGGGCTGCCGTTAGTTACGGCCGTCGCAAAGCAAAGCCAGGCAAGAGACGCATCAATCTGAACACATCACAAGATATTCGGGTCGATGAGGACGGGGTGGTTGAAGAAATCGATGCCAACGAGCCACGTTACTGCCTCTGCGGAGATGTGAGCTTTGGGACGATGATCTGTTGTGAAAATCAAGATGTAGGTTCTGCACTTTCTCTCCGTGGGAGAAGCAACCATTCCGTCGATCTCCAAATCAATAACTGACCAATCACCAGTGCGAATACGTTTGGTTCCATCTTGAATGCGTGGGTCTTTCAGAAGTGCCCTCGCGGACGGCCAAATGGTACTGTCCCGAATGTCGAGTCAAGTTCGACAAGGGCCCAGATGGAATCGTCAAAGGTGGATCCCGCCGTTGAGCTCGGAGCTTCTGCTTTGGGAAATTGTTTTGTTTTTTTTTGTTTGTTTTGTATGATACCATGATATGGAGCGATGCTGTGGGAGTCTAGGCTGTTTTTATTTTCTTTCTTGTTGCTTGCATGTTAGGCGTAACTGGAAGATGTCATGTCAGATGTATTGTGTTTGCTTCCTTGCAAGTGTCGAGCGATCATCCAGTCCTTTTCACATTATGGATCCTCGGTTAGAGCTCAACAGGCCCCTTGGGGAGAGTTCTGTGTCAGTCTGATACCTACCTATGGAACCTTCTAATGGATCTACCTATCAGGCAAGTTGCCATGTCTAAGCCCTTTTGCTAGTTCGATCATTTGAACATATAAGAATGTTATCTGCTGGACAATATACCATCCCATGTTTTGTATATCTCATGCCATTTCCCCTTCTCAGTGAGGAATTCATATGTTCTTCACCATACGCCTGATACACATACGGTGTAATAATCTCTCATCTACTTCAACTGCCACTTGCCATCCTCACAGATAATTTCCACAGGGCGCCGTTCATCCAGCGACTTGCGTCCCGCATCCAAAATGGCAGTCGTCCCGATTGTGTTCTTCAAGGTGGGCAGAGGACGAGCATCCAGCTGGTCCAGGGTCACCCGACCCTCATTCAGCGCCGTCACGGCATCGATGAACTTTTCAAAGCTGATGTATCCGTAGCCCGTCTGACCAGCAAAGTTGCCCTCTTCATCGGGGGCATAGCGCATGTAGAAACTGGGTTGTTGGCACATGTGTTAGAAACGAATTGCGTGCATCGCATGGGTCTTGCGCTGGAGGGAAATTTATGCCGTGGCAAGAAGGATTGGAAAGATCTTGACTTACGGGTTGTACCACACCAGTCCCTGATCATCGCTGGTCACGTCGTATCCGCGTTTGGCTTGGTTGATGCGGATCTCGCCGTTGGCACCCATATCTGGTGATTGGAGTTAGTAATTTGGAAAGACAAGGTAAAGAATACGAAAGCAGTGGGAGGTAGCCCAATGGGGAGGGGATTTTCCGCAAAGAGAGAGAGACAGAGAGGGAGAGAGAGGGAGGGAGAACATACAGTGAAAGTATTGGTTTGAGTGCACACCCGCCTTCAACGGCGCAGTCCAGCTGGCCGTGTACACGCCCGTGGCAATCTTCGATGGATCGTCCTTCCTCCGCCACTCCACCAGCAGCGTGATGGTGTCTTCGGTCTCGGGGACACAGCCCACCGCTGCCGCCGTGCCCTGAGACGCGGTCGCGGTGACTCGCACCGGCTTGTAATCCGGCACCATACTCTCGCAGATATCGATATGGTGCGAGTTCAGATAGTAGGAGATATCCGAGTCGCGGCCCGCCCACGCTTTAAACGTCTCCAATTGACTCTTTGGCTGACTCATGTAACTGTAGAAGTAATTGAAGTCTCCGAGCGAGCGAGCCTTGGCCCGCGCATCCGCATACGCGGGGTCGAAGCGCTTGTGGTGCTCCACGAAGACGAAGACGCCTGCTTTGCGTGCAGCTTCCACGAGAGTGAGGTGGTCCTCTAGCCGCTGGGTGGCGGGCTTGGTGATGAGAACGTGGTGGCCCCGTTCAATGGCATACAGCGCGATGGGGAAATGGGTCGAGTCGGGGGTGAAGATGGTGATGGCGGAGCCCTTGGGAAGGGCGTCAATGGCCGTCTTGTAGGCATCCGGATCGGTTTGATCGTCGGCGGGATACGAGGTAAAGGAGGTATCCAGTCCATTGTAAACCTGGCCGATATTGCGGTGCAAATGATCGCCTGGTTTGTTGCGTCAGTCATGATTCATTGCGAACCCGATCCTGTGGTGACCGACTCGATCTGTGCTCGTGGAGGTGAACTTACGAATGCCGGGATACTTCTTGCCAGACACGCCCACCATACTAAGATCGCCCACTTTGCCTCGTCGGCGCAGATCAAACATGGTCAATCCGACCACGCCGACCTTCTTGTCTGATCCCGAGGCACCACCCCCGACAAACCCGGTGGTGTATTCGCCCGTGCCCACCTATTCCGTCATACAACGTCAGTCGGCGCATATTCACTAGGGAAATTGCAAACAAGAGAGAGAGAGATGCCGATGATGACGACGAAGAACAACTCGAACAGTGGTCAATCATACCATCAACACGCTAGGAGGAGCCATGGCTGCAGTTATGGTTGGGATAATGACAATTGCAACACAAGATCAACTTGAGAAAAGGAATTCTTGGAAGGATTGCAGCCGGAGGATTCACGCGCAATGTATAGATCAGCTGTCATGCAACGTTGAAAAGAGAAGAAAAAAGGAAGATCCATCGCCAGCTGGTCTAGTCGCTGGACTTAATTCTTCCGGCGATTGAACTCATCCTAAATTGAGGAGTGACTGGGCCGTGGGGAGACGTAAATGGATCATTCAATAGCCGACCACCTGATTTTCTCCCAGAACTTTTATTTGATTTATTGTTATTTAGTTTTCTCTTTTTTAGGCTATTTCTTATCGGGCGCGGGGTTGGTGACGATACGGTTGCGATTGAGGAAGTTTTCCCAAGGTGGTCACTGTCTCGTGATCTCCAGACTATCTCATCTCGACACGTTCTCTGTGGGCTTGATTTGCTTTCATCCTATGCTTTTGTCTTTGTCCTTTTTTTTTCCCTCTCATATCGCCGGTGTTGTCTATAGTATCTTTCTGAATCGCGCCCTCTCGCCAGCTCTTCTTCCGAGCCCCGCGTCTCGCCCCATAAATGAGGGTCCTGCTGTTGTCCCGCTTGAAGGAATCCCCCCACATTTCGTCACTGGTCGGCTATTGGAGGAAGATATTCCTCCACCATACACATCATCGCGGAACAGACGCCGACGTGGGGGGGATGGGGAATCTTCTTGTGATGAGGGGGATGGAAGGAATGGGGGGGGCAAAGGAGGGGCTGGCGAGAAAGAGAGATGGAGAACCCAACGTGGTTGGAGGCCGCTGCGACAGAAGTGGCTCAGAACAGATGGAGGGACGGACGGATAAAAAGAACTCGGTCAAGCGTCGTAGTTCGTCCCTCGTCTTCTCCTTTTCCGGTTCCTCTGCGTCTTGCACTCACTCTCACACACAAAGCGCGAATTGAGCGTTGATAAAGCTGTCAGGCTTGAAACGAGACACCCTTGCTGTTGAGATTCTTCCATCAAGACAGTATCCAAGATCCGTCCTATCAAAATGCCTCTCACGCCTCTTCGTCCCGGCGCGTATGCGCCCACAATGACCTTCTTCGACCCCGAGACCGAGGATCTCGATATTCCCGCCATCCGTCGTCATGCAGTGCGGCTGGCCAAGGCCGGTCTGGTCGGCCTGATCACCATGGGCTCCAACGGTGAAGCGGTGCATCTCACCCGGGCAGAGCGTGCCACCGTCACGCGAGAGACTCGATCCGCCCTCGACGAGGCCGGTTTCACCAACGTTCCGGTCATTGCCGGCGCCAGCGAGAACAGTATTCGAGGCACCATCGAGCTGTGCAAGGAGGTCGCTGAAGCGGGTGGCGAATACACCCTCATTCTCCCTCCCAGCTACTACCGCGGTGCCGTGGGCAATGACGAGAGTATCTACGAATACTTTACCGCCGTGGCCGACGGCTCTCCCATCCCCATCATCATGTACAACTATCCCGGTGCCGTGGCCGGCATCGACATGGACTCGGACCTGATCATTCGCATCTCTCAGCACCCCAACATCGTTGGCACCAAGTTCACCTGCGCCAACACCGGCAAATTGACACGCGTGGCGACTGCTCTCGGCGCTATCACCCCGGCCTCCCCTCTGGCGCCGGCTCAGCGTGCCGCGCCTTCTGTATCCAAGCCGGATGCGAAGCACCAGTATGTTGCCTTTGGCGGTATCGCCGACTTTACTTTGCAAACCTTGATCTCGGGCGGCTCAGCCATCTTGGCTGGTGGCGCGAACGTGATGCCTCGTCTGTGCGTGCGCGTCTTCAACCTGTGGTCGGAGGGACGTCTGGCTGAAGCCATCGAGGCTCAGCAGCAACTGAGTGCCGCCGACTGGGTTCTCACCAAGTCCGCCATCCCCGGCACCAAGTCGGCAATTCAGTCCTACTATGGCTACGGTGGCTATCCCCGCCGTCCCCTTGCTCGTCTGAGTGAGGCACAGGCCAAGGAGGTTGCGGATAAGATCAAGAGTGCTATGGATGTGGAGCTGTCCTTGAAGGACGTAGCTTGAAAAGGGAGGGGAATGACATTATTTTGAATAAAGAGTGATCAAACTCAAAAAACCTAGCCACGTTGTATACAATTATCTGATGAATACCACCTCTTTCATATTCCATGTCAAAAAAAAAACTTTCTACCACGTCAAAAAGACAAACCTTTCTCATTCCATTGTGACGAGAGGATAGCGAAAATAAAACTCAAACGAAGCAAAACCAGGAGAAGAAATGAAAAATGGAAAATCGAGCTCAATCTATTCAATGACTCCTCGTACTCGTGCATTCCACTGGAGTCTTCGTCATTCCAGATAGTCACCACTGCACGAGAAACAATTAAGCTCAATTCAGTCGTCGGCGGGACTGGAGACATTCGTCCCGTTCCTGTTCAGGACTCTGATTGGTGGAAAAACTCAACCAGATCCTCGTCCCGTGGATAATCGACGTGGACGGGACAGGTACACGCCCGGACGAGCTGTCAAAATATTGCGGTTGTTGGCGTGTTTCGAGAAACATCTCCTAACCCAACCGATATGGACTGGATCTGAGTAGGATCGGTCATGAGAGCGATGGTCATACTCTTGGTATCTTTGGACAAAGCATATGACAGCTGCATGTCCTGGAAATGATAGAGATGCACACACCTTTTCATAACAGTTTGGTTCTCCTCAGTGATAGTGCCAAGGAAGTAGTTCTACTGTAATACATGGGATCCCACGGCCACGGCCAAGCACCATTCGGATTCGTAATGTATGCAGATGACGTGCAGATAGTATGATTCGGTGCAGTCTGCCTACCTCTCCTGCCCGAGGCCCGACTGGGATCTAAAAACAATGGATACAACCCCGATGGTTGACGTGGGGACAAGAAGTACCTCATTGGGGAGCGCGAAACAATCAACCGGACGTGGAGATGGAGACGGGCTTATTGACCCGTCAAGCCCTCCCCACGCTAAACAAATTTACTCCAGTCAGAATCAAAAGCTGAGCGGGCTCGAGGGTTGATCTTGTGATAGTCACTACTTGTCACTTTTGCCCGACATGCTCGTCATGGGTATTCTCGGCATCTGGTTTGCTTTCTTCATCAGGAACAGCGCAGTCTTAGCAGTGGGGGGAAGGCTGTCTTGGATCTTTGTATACCCCTCTTCGTATCCCGCGTTTGCTTCTCGCTAAGGGCTGAGCCTTTCTTTTTTTTCTTAATCTTTTCTCTCTCTCTATCCTTCTTCTTCTTTTCCTTTCATTACTTTGTTAAACTCATTGTTCAGTGATCGTTGTGAGGCGTATTCTGTACAGTTGAGATTTCACGCACCTTCTTCACGTTCTTCAATTGACTCGCTCCGGCTGGTATTCATACTTTTCTTCCTCTGTCACAATGCCTTACCCCGAGGAAGCCCAAGGATTCCAGGTTGACGGACCGGAGACCTACACTGAGTTCCACAAGCGCTTTGTGAGTCTTGTGCCCCGAAAGAAGAGAGAACGGAGACCAACAATGAAAGCATGGAATGAGAGGATAGCTGACCAAAGAGTCCTTGCTCTCTGCAGTACAAATTGAAGCCCTTTGGCGATTATGGTAGGTGGCTTCGTTCCAAACTCAAAGCGATGAGGACCTTTTCCCTATCTAACTCATTTCCAGACGTCGACGTGAAGATTGAAGCGTGCGGAGTATGTGGCAGTGATGTGCACACAATCAGCGGTGGATGGGGAGAGCAAAAGTTCCCTCTGTGTGTTGGACACGGTATGTAATCACTCAAGCATTAAAGGGTGCCTTGGAGCCTTCTTCCCAAGTTCTGTTCTGGGAAACAAAATCCACTAATGTCGCTGTATTGTCCTGTAGAAATCATTGGCCGAGCGATTCGTGTAGGCCCCAAGGTCACCCTGATCAAAGAGGGCGAACGTGTCGGCGTCGGCGCGCAATCTTACTCCTGCGGCGAGTGCAAGCAATGCCGCAATGACAACGAGACCTACTGCCCCGTCATGATGATGGATACCTACGGCTCTGAGTGGCCCGAGACGGGCATCATCAGCCAAGGTGGGTATTCATCGCATGTACGCACCCACGAACACTGGGTCTTCCCGATCCCCGACGCGCTGGAGACCAACACCGTCGCACCGATGCTCTGCGCCGGGCTAACAGCGTACTCACCGTTGGTGCGCAACGGCGCCGGTCCCGGTAAGAAGGTCGGTATCGTGGGGCTGGGCGGCATCGGGCACTTTGGCATCATGTTTGCCAAGGCGCTGGGAGCAGAGACGTGGGCGATCTCGCGATCTCGGGCCAAGGAGGCGGACGCTCGCAAGTTGGGAGCGGACGGGTACATTGCGACCGCCGAGGAAGGATGGGAGAAGGATCATCGCTTCTCCTTTGATCTGATCATCAACTGTGCAAACTCATCCGAGGGCTTTGACTTGGCCAAGTATCTGTCCATGATGGATGTGCACGGTCGCTGGGTCAGTGTGGGATTGCCCGAAGAAGAGGGTCAGGTCATCAAGGCTCAGTCGTTGATTTCAAACGGTGTCTTGATTGGTGCCAGTCACTTGGGATCGCGTCGGGAGATGCTGGAAATGCTGCAGCTGGCAGCGGACAAGGGACTGAAGGGCTGGGTGGAGGAGATTCCAATTAGTGAGGAAGGATTGAAGCAGGCCATGCTGCGGATGAAGAAGGGCGATGTCCACTACCGGTTTACTCTGACTGGGTACGACAAGGCTTTTGCTTGAATTGAGCCGGAGCACTCATGAAGGAAAGCTGAGAGGCGAGAAAGAATAGACACACTGATGATTCAACTGATCAAATAGCTTCAAGATTTCCTCATGTTAGGGTATGATACCCCAAAAAAAAGATGATACTAGTCACCCGGGCATCTTTGAGATTCTTCATCGTACGATTTCTAGGCCCGTTTGTAACTTGTCTGGTGAACAAGGAACGACACCGTTTTCCCTTCCGAACGGGACACTGAAAGTGCTCGCCTCTACTCGTCGACTACGAGCAACTCGACATTCAACAACCATTCTGTCTTCGCTCTGCATCCTAGTGCGTAGTCATTCACTCCGTTTCTTCCCTTCCTTCAATAACACTCGTTTGTGTCCTCTTTGTCGGTGTGGGCCGTGGAGAAGTGGATCCCATCGGCTGGATCATCCGAAGAGAAAACATGGAGTCGGCAATACAGTCAATGCTGACGAACCAGATCGACGGTATGGGTCCGCCTCATATGGACGTTCTGGAGGCTTGTCTCGTTCAATCTTGAATGTTATTACGATGATCACGTCCACAGCCAAGGCCCTGAAGAGTGTGAAGGGCACGTCACCCTGTCAACCTGATGAGCAACCCACAAGACCAGGACAAGTCTTCTGGAAAAGAATTTTCAGCCTCCTGGTTTTTCCGACCTGCAACAAAGTTAGCTGGACCGCTGGGTCGAAAGGCCCAAAACCGCCACCGGCGCCCGAAGCGTGGGAATCGGTTGCAGGTATCCAGTACCCCCAGCGCCTCCCCGCCAGGCGTTATGCACGAAGTAGCGCTACTTCTCCCGCATGATTTCCCCCCCCCCCCCCCCAATGGTTTGCCGCCCCCGGACGCTTGGGAGAAGAATTTTTTTTTTTTGAGATCTCCGGATCAAATCACTTTGTATAGAGTACACCCCAGTCAAGGCATTTTTCAACGCCACCGTCAAGTCGCGTGTACCCCCCGCCATTCACCGCCCACGACTCTCGGACCCTTCGAGTTGCCCTTTTGGCTTCGGTCTCCTCGCCCTTATCTTCACGCTTGTCGCCTGGTCCTCAAACCCTTTTTTTTTTCTTTCTCTTTCACGCATTGTTCCTTGTCGGTCGTCTGGTGTTCATCTCATTTCACTCTTTACGTCTTAATCTCCGTATCAGCCTCGACTCTCGAGGTCTCGTTGGGGTCTCTATCGTCACATTCTCTTCTTGCATATCAACCGTCGCAATACCCCATTCCAGTCTCACTTTGTCAACCCAAGGCCTCCCTCTACGCAACTATATCGCCTTCGTTGCATTTGACCCTCAACTGAGATACACCAAGATCTGCACGACGACTAGACCTTTCAGTCATTCCCCACCGTCAAACCTCCAGCGAAAGTTTCGGCAGTTCGGTCATACTCCTGCGGTTCCTCAATAGATCGATCTATTCACCCCTTTTGTGATTACAATCCCCTTTTGCGTCATCATGTCGCCTCGAGACAGCACCATTGGCGCTTCGTCTCGCCGACGCCCATCTTTTTCCCTGCGTCAACGCACAAAATCCAGCGCACAGCCGGTTGCCCTACCACAGGACTTTATATTTGAGAAGTTGCGGAAAGCCTCCCTGGCGGAGACGAGCGATGACTCTGACTCCTCGGCATTTGAAGAGATGGAGGCATTCCCAGACGCCGTGCCCCGGCGTCGAGCAGCGAAGAGCTTCTCTAGTCTGCGTCACCCGATGGATGGACTCGTCGCGCTGGGCCGCCGTCTGTCGGTGACTCTGCGCGGCAAGTCCTCAAGGCACAACTTGAACCCCTCGGCAGACGAGCTCCAGACCGAAGACTGTCATTACTATCACACCTCGGTCCAGCCGGGACACAAGCGCAACACCTTGTCTGGGAGCTGGGGTACTCGTTCCCGGGCCTGGTCGCACGGCCCGAACTCTGGCAGTATCAATCGTCGTCCTTCCCTTAATAGTGTGTCCGCTTTGCACGGATTCTACGTCCCCACGGCGCCCATCCCGGCTCCAATTCCTGGACACGGCTTGGAGCCACCGGTGCTTCCGAATGACCGTTTCGCAGGTGCTGCGGCCCGAGCTGCCGCCGCTGCACAAAATGAGCAGATGGAATTGGCCCGCTTGGAGATGGCTAAGCTCCAGCACGATTTGCTCAAGAAGACCGAGGCTCGAGTGCCCCAGGATTCGGAAAGTGGCATCGAGATCAATTTGCGTGATTCGTCCGAGGTCTTGTCGACGGATCTGAACGTCGTCCGCATCGGTATGGAACTGTGCTTTCCTCTCATATTTGATTGCCTGTTGCTAATCTGTCTTCACCGTAGATCCCGTGTCTTATCTTCCCGCAGAGGTCATGTCTCATGTGCTCTCCTACCTTGATCCAGCCTCATTGATGGAAGCGGAGTCCGTGTCAAGCGCATGGCATCGTCAGGCGTCTTCCCCGCATGTCTGGAAGCATGCTTTCCGTGGTTGCTTCCCTCGCCGTCCTGTGAGTGCGACGGCCTCAAAGAAAAAGCAATTCTATGGCGTGGGCAACGCTACTCCCAATCAAGACTGGAAGCGGATGTACTTTGTCCGCCGTGCGCTTGAGCAGCGTTGGAAAGACGGAAAGGCGGCCGCCATTTATCTTCATGGCCACCAAGACAGCGTTTACTGCGCCCAATTCGATGAGGACAAGATCATAACGGGGTCTCGCGACCGAACAATTCGCGTCTGGGATGCCCACTACCCATGGTCTTGCCGCAAGATCATTGGCCCACCCCCCAGCGATACGGCACCGACTGGTCCCGTCAACAATCCAGCCCAACAAGCGACAGGCAAGTCACCTTTTGCAACTATCTGCCCACCGCCCACGCCGGTGGCGGACATTGCCACGCCCACTGACGGCGCGGTCGACTATCACACGGCTTCGATCCTCTGCCTGCGATTCGACGAGGAAATCATGGTGACTGGCTCGTCGGACTATACCTGCATTGTGTGGGATGTCAAAAATGACTTTCGTCCCATTCGTCGTTTGGAGGCCCACCGTGCAGGTGTCTTGGATGTCTGTTTTGACGACCGATATATCGTCTCATGCTCCAAGGACTCCACAGTGTGTGTCTGGGATCGTCAGACGGGCGCGCTTCTGAAGCAATTGGTGGGCCATGAGGGCCCGGTCAATGCTGTGCAACTCCGCGGCGATCTCGTCGTGTCCGCTAGCGGGGATGGCGTGGCCAAACTCTGGAACGTTGTCAATGGCCACTGTGTGAAAGAATTTGTCAGCAAGGACCGAGGTCTTGCCTGTGTTGAATTCAGTGATGATGGTCGGACCATCTTGACCGGCGGCAATGATAAGACCATCTATCAATTCGATGCCAACACGGGGGAGCTGATTCAGAAATTACATGGTCACAATGATCTGATCCGTTCTCTCCACCTTGACAGCATGAACAAGCGCATTGTGAGCGGAAGCTATGACATGAGCGTGAAGGTTTTTGATGCTGAATCTGGCGAGCTTTCCATCGACTTGCCTGGGTGGACGACCAGCTGGATGTTGAACGTTCAGTCGGACTATCGACGTATTGTGGCCACCAGTCAAGATGCGCGGGCCGTCATCATCGATTTTGGCTACGGCTTGGATGGCATTGAACTCTTGGAGGCATGAGTTTTTGGAAGATCCAAACAACCCACCTTTTGCTTGATTGGCTTTTTTTTCCCCTTTGCTCTCATACACCCACCGTCATGTCATTGAGCTGTGATTATTCTTTATTTTTCTCTCTTTCAGTTTTGTTGCATTTTCTGTCGTTCAAGCGTTCTGTTTTGGGGGAAAGCATCATACACATGGGACTATATGGCGTGGCAATTGCCACGAGTCGAGAAACAACTGGGAAACCCTGGTGATACAAGGGACACGAAAAACGGCAAAGGGCTTGCTCAGGAATATTGCAGCCGACGGATACTTTTTGCTTGGCTATTGAGATTCTTGCTAGACTCATACATACTGATTTCACAATAGAGCCATCAATTGGTTTACACTTTTTTAAATGTCCCTTTTCAGAAATACGTAGTCTGATTGTCTCAAAGTCCGTTCATCTAGCAGACACGGCAGTATCACCGGGGAAAAAAAAGATACTCCAGCCTCAGGCATCATATTATCTAAGCTTCATGTGATTGGTCATGCGGGTCATTTCTGGCGCCAGCGTGATCCGTGGGTTTTGGCATCAAAACAATCCCAGCGATTTCTCATCAACATTGACCGGCAATTCTTGACAACGGGAGACTCTGTTTGATTGCGGCTTTTTCTGCGGCCCATAAACCCTTGACCATATTCTTTTCTCTCTTTTCCTGATCTTACTTGTCAAAGACTCCCTAGCCGCGGCTCATCAACTACCCCACCATGGGTGAATCTAGGTAGGTCTGGCCTTTCGCAAACCACACCCTTAGCGACAGCGCTTGATCGAAGACAGTCGAACGCATTGCTAACTGGAAACTCTGAATAGACAAGAACTCCTGGCGTGGCTGAACAGCCTGCTCCAGTTGAACATCACAAAGATTGAGCAGTGTGGAACTGGGTACGAGGAATTCCATCACCCCTCTTTGATCGCTCTTCTTTTCCCACCCGCTAGCTACCAATTTGCGTTTGATGATCGATGGGAATTGGGATCAAACTAGCTTCATCTTGGGCTTTTTATTGATTGGTCTGGATTAGTGCTGCGCTATGCCAAATCTTTGATTCGATATTCAGTGAGTGACCCTGTGGCCGCGGAGTTTGACACCACACAGAATGGAAGCCTTCTCGACTGAAGGCGGACATGGAAGCAAGAATCAGCCATGCTAATCTCGGGGTTTTCTATTCCCTCAATAGTGGATGTGCCCATGTCCCGGGTCAAGTTCAACGTGAATAGCGAATACGCATACCTCCAAAACTTCAAAGTCCTCCAGAGTACGTTCCGATCGTCCTGTCGCGACTTCGCCGGCCGGATCCCCCCTCTCCCTCCCCCAAGCAAGCAAGTCACGCGAGGAATGAGCAGCCATTCTAACACCGGACGATCTTGTCTTCGCCAATAGATGTCTTCACCCGTCATCAAATTGTGAAGCCTATTCCCGTCGAGTCCTTGACCAAGTGCCGCATGCAGGATAACCTGGAATTCCTTCAGTGGGTGAAGAAGTACTGGGATCAGCATTACCCCGGTGGTGACTACGATGCCGTCGGTCGCCGAAAGGCCTCTGGTGCCCCCGCCGGCGCCCCCGCTGCCGCGCCTCGGGCTTCATCCTCCAGCTCTCGCCGTGGTGTGACGCCCACCACGAGTGTTTCCCGTGGTCCCCGTGTGGCCGCGGCCGCAGGCGGCGGTGCCATGACCGCCGCGCTTCAGCAAGAAATTGCCACGCAGAAGGAGGCCATCGCCGGTTTGGAGAAGGAGCGTGACTTTTATTTCGCCAAGCTGCGCGACATTGAGCTTCTTCTGCAGACCGCGATTGAGGAGAACCCCGAGATTGAAAAGGAGGAGGATACACTAGTCAAGCATATCCAGGGTATTCTGTATTCGACCGAGGTATGACCCGCTGGAAGAGGGGGAGAGACCATGAAAATTTGTCTATTGTTTGCCAATTGGAGACCATCCGGCTGACCAGGTTTGACTTTAGGATGGATTTGAAATTCCTGCCGAGGACGAGGAGGGCGTGGCTGATGAGCTGGAGACTTTCTGAGCGATTCTGTCTGGCACAAAGCGTCTCGTTATCTAAATACCCCTCGCTCTTCATCATTCCCTCTCTTTGATTTGTTATTTCTTTCCCTCCTTCTAATCTTTCCCTTTTTCCCCCTCTTTGTTCTTTGGTCGGCGGGGAGTGAGCAGTTCCGATACTGTCTATTTTGCATTGTCTTCCTCGGAAGGCACTCGACTTCATACAAAAGGACATTTTTTCGGAATTTGAAAGTCAGAGCTAGCGCGGCATTCTGTCGGTGAACCGCATTCATACGATGTACAAGCGTAGCGCAATTGGGCACTGGAGAAGAGTGCCAACTTCTCTGGGCCCCGTCGAGATTCCTTGACTTGGGTAATAAACATGGATGAGCAGGTGGCAATGTATATCATATCCGTGATGTTCGTCAAAAAAGAAACGCTCAGTACAGTCCATCACTCTTGCTGAAGATATGGGCTATCTTGAAGGCCGGGATTGATCTCGATTTTTAAACAGCCATGTCCTTGAAATACCTACCCCTGTTACGGTCTGGCGAATCATGACCATGATCAGATCCCGTCTGCATCTACCTAATTAGTCCAGTTAGGTAAACGGATTCCTCCAATTCAGTCGGACGGCTTATATTCTCTCCCAACGGGGCTTAATGCGCCCTTTTTCCAAAGTGTAGGTCAATTTAGTCCAAAAAATTCTAGTAAGGTTGCGCTTCAAAGACAGGACCAATTTATTTATACATAGCTTTCACCTACCACCAGAAGTGGAAGAGCGGACCTAAAAGGCAGAGAGTGATATGATGTCTGAGTGAATGATGTACTGGTTCCTCCATGCCCTAAGAACTGAGGTAAGCGAGATTTGCAAAGTTCACCTGCGCAATACTTGGAAGATTTTTCAAGACATTGAGCGGAATTCCTCTACTGCGGTTGCAGAAAGTCTCCAACAATTGAGGACCTTGGTATCTTCCGTCTTCCATTTTGTATAGTGTAAACGGCTAGAGGTGGTCCGCTGAGTCGGGTAAATATGCAGGTTGGATCAGAGCCAACTTGATACGCCCGCTAAATACGTACTGATATCCATCTACTAAACGGGGTGGGCATTCGCTGTGCTAGATGGAACATATGTAAGGTGAGGTTGATGCCCATGATGGGTTTACAGGGTCGGTGATAGGTTCATTTTATGTATTGGGTGGAGCACTCGATGGTTCGATCTCCTCCCCGGGCAACTTGGGTGGTGCTTACTAGGAAATGAGGGTGTTCTCTCGCTTCTCACAAATGTACTGGAATTGAGGGATATTGTTGTTATGGCTATATTCAGTATGGATTTTGTATACAGCGTAAGGTAGTGGGGAGTGGATTCTTCCGAGGGAATATGAATGCGGATCACGAAGGAAGTTATCTATGAAAGCTCAATTCTAGTGAAGTAGTAGACATCAGGTACTCACTAATCTATTAGTTTGTTGCACAAGAGATGATCGATCCAATCGATTACGGGGAGATGGGCTGGGACAGGATCAAGTTGTTCAGACTTGGCACAGTCTGATGCGTTTTCGGATAAATGGTTGATTGAAGTGAATTATATAGAAATGTACCAGGTAAGGATATATCCATGCCGGTCCCATGTTATTGTCGGCAAATGACGCACACATACCTACTCCTCCGTACTAAGGTTCCACGCCGAACTGCCCGAGGATATATTGATTAGGTAGGTACCTACTGGAGCCGAACCTGCATCTAATTGGTCTGAGCTCACACCGCACCACTCCCAAAGTGCTCCCAGTATCTACCCTACCAGTGGTCGTAGAGTAGATTCAATTGCAAGAACGATACTCTGGCAAGTGTCAAGTTCCATGGACTGACCAGATTGCACCTCTTCCGGGTCCGTCAATTGATGATCGAAGCTTTTTCAAACCCATTCAGGACCTTGACAAGGTTAGCTTCAAGGAGGGGTGTCCTTGCGGAAGATTATTGAGACGAAATGAGCGGCTGCGGGTGTCCATGGAACGGTGCCCGGGATTTGAGTTGCTTCCATTCTTGGTGGATCGTTCCGGAATTCTTCCACCTTCTCTTCTTCTTCTTCTTCTTCTTCTTTTTTTTTTTTGAAAAAAAAAAACACAATAAAAGGTTGTTTGTTTTTCCAGTACCATTTTTGGCCAACGACCAAGCAGTCTTTCACCAAAAAAATGATCTTACATAGTCCATACCTCCATAGAGAATCTGCTGGGCAAGTCTAATAGATGCAAGTACCTGCATACATGAATCATACCCTCTGACAGCATCCCATCTGCTTGCCGACACTGTTCCAAGTCTAGGTCCTCCATCAGAAGAAGTACATGAAAAGTAGGAATCAGTCAGTACCGAGTCACCAAATACCTCCTCTTGAGGAGTCACTTCGTAGTCACTGAATTCTATCCTTGTTGATGCGATCTCCGGACCATGGCAATTTCCATCAACAATGGTGGAATTCTCAAATTCTCATCGGTAGAGCGACAAGGCCAAATCTCCCCAATCGCTGAGCATCCTCGCACCGAGTCGCGAGAGGTGGATCACATCAATATCACCTGCATCACCGGTTGCTACCCTCCGGGATCCTCCCTCGCGAGTCTCGATGACCGGGTACGGTGGACCCGACCCATCAGCAAGGTGGGAGAAGCAATCTCCGCCCGTGGGCGACCTTGGAGGGGGGCTACGAACTTGACCCAGAAGGTGAAGGAGAAAGACACAACCACGAACGGCAACGGGAACGGCACCGGCAGCAACCAAACCAAAAACAATCATCTCGGACTGAAAAATTCAGAAAGACACCGCGATCATGCAGTCATCGCAATTAAACCTGCAGGTTGGCTCTAAACCCTTCCGGGCCGAGGACGACCGCCGCGTGACCAGGTCTGGCCTAGTGTGGTTCTCGGGTGGATCCCCTCCGAGGGCCAGAACACGCGATGCTGCCCCACCTGTCATCCAGGTCTGAGTGATCATTGGTGAAACCGATCGTGTACCTGCAGCCCACACTAGTCCCCATCTGGGCGGACTGGAACCCAGTTGGACCTCCTCGCAGCCAGACATGAAAGTGCGTTGGGTGGGTGGTGTTTTCCGTGGTCATAACAAACGCATTTACCTTGTTTCCCCTTCCTCCTCCCAATCGTTGACGAGAGATTCGAAGAGAAGTGTGTGAGCATCACTATCCATGGCGTGGTCTCTGTGGTTGAGAATCGTGCATAGAGCGAGTACTTGTAATCCTGAAGGTCTCGTGAAAGTGCATCTGGTCAAGCGCTCTCGGCTGGATCCATTTGCGTCCCCGCCAGACAAAGAACGGCCCCTCCAACGGCTCATTTGTCGCTGACGCGGGTCATCGAGGGTTGATAGGGGGCAGGACCGTCGTGCGTCTGGCAGTCACGACTCGGTGCACTTTGGGCCTTGGCACTCTCGTCTGGTTACCTCCTCCCCCCCCCAGTTGGTCCACACCGTTTCGCTTCGGAACTCTCGTGAATCGTCGCCCTCTTTGCTTTGTTGAGACTGCACCTCCGTTGCGTGTCTTGTTTTTCCTCCCCCTCGGCGCTCGGCAAGATCTCTCAAGCGCCTTCAGGTGCAGGCTGGAGACGTCTCTTTTCGTGATCAACTGGTCCAGAACGTCGTCAGAAGAGACACGCACTCTGTGGAACGGGGCTGTCTGCAGCTTCCACAGCAATTAGTCCAAGACTTGGCTCAGAGTTGGCTCGTCCTTCTCCCGTCATCACCCGTCAACCTACCCAGCGCCGGCCCTCACGACGACCTCACGTCGCCCTCGGACTCTTTCGAACGGCGCAATGGACTAGGCTTAGGCCTCACATTCCCTTCAACTCACTGGATCGTTCTGTCACTCCTTTAACTGCTTCGCTTGGTTTCCTCCGCCCGTCGAGGTATGTTCGGTTACACCCCAACGGACCTGAAGCGGGCATCTCTTGGCCCACGCATGCCGAAAATGGATTGATTGCGATTGATGATGATGCATACTCACCTTCTTCCTTGCAGTTTGAAAGTTGATTCTTGCTCGTCCACTCTCTTTTGCTCATATCTATCTCATACTACATCGACGTCGACTCACCGTATCATTGTCAACATTGTTCGACCGTCACCCACGCTCTCTCTTTCTCTCTCTTTTCGCTTGTTTGGCGCGCCGTCCGTCCCACACTAATCGCGACACTCGGATTCTGCTATCGGATCGAACCTCCCCGCAGGATGGCTCACCATGGCCATCGACATGATCGCCTCAGTAGGCACATTCGAGCCAAGCATCACCCGCGAGAAAATGGATCAGAGACGAGAACAGTCTCCAGCGATCGAGCCGACGCCACGCATCAGCCCATGCTCGAATCGGAAGTCTCTGGACATGATCGCGACTGTGATACATCCGATCCATGGCAGGATCTCGCGGACCCTGCTCAGCCCGCTGGCAGCAACGACGACGCCTTGTCGAAGCGACAAGATCCAGCGGTCTCCATTGCCACGGTCATTGAAACAATCGTCCACACCATCGACTCAAATCTCAAGACTGTGTGGGAAAACTCCGGCGTCAATCTTCCTTTAACGCTGTCTGATCTAGCCTTTGGAACTGTTTTGCTCCCCGACTCGACCACCTCCCCCAGTGCGTCCCCGTCTGCGACTCTCCCCGTCGTATCACTCAATGCGACGGTCACACAATCCACGACCACGCAACTCGCGATTGCCCTGCCATCCAAGACCTCTGCCGCTGCAGTCAGCCCGGCGTCACGTTCTTCTTCACGCCACATTCCCTCACCAGCGACAACTCCCACCTCCTGGCCCACATCAACGCCGGTATTCAAAGTGGGCAATTACAATTCCACATCGACCTATTCTAATACGACGACTTTGGTCATTAATACCGCCCTCTCGTCGTCGGCCCCCATCTCCACTTCAGGTTCCACCACGTCGGAGGATCCTAGTTCTACCATCAGCCCCAGCAGTGAGAATGGGAGCACTTCCACCCCTACATCGGAGACGACGCAGTCGCCAACTTCGGGATCAGGGTTAGATCCGACCACCTCCAAGATCGTTGGTGGTGTGGTGGGGAGCGTAGCTGGACTTGCTATGATTGTCCTTGTCCTCTTTTACCTCCTCCGTCGGCGGAAAATGATGTTCCAGCAGAAGAATTCCGCCCCGTTGCCTCTTCCGTCTGACGATGGAGGTACGACTCGCGAGGTGTCCACCATCTCCAGCAATGATCCCCTCTTCGCCGCATCATATCTTTCACCAGCATTCGCCAAGCGGTGGCGCCAGTCCACCGCAACGGTGCGGTCTGACAGCACAGTCTCCTCATCCACCCCCAGCGAGCGAGGGTTCCAGAAAATTTCTGGCCGCAAGATCCCTCCCGTCCTCACCCATGGAGGCGATGGCTACGGTGGAGGGTTCGACGAGAGATCGCCCACTTACCCTGGCATGTCTCCTGTCTCGCCCGGAGGAGCTGGTGGGACCACCTCACCTTTGTCCCAGGCGCCGCCTCCCACTTTGCCCCATGGGATGGTTTTGGACACCAAGTACACGCTGGAGGCCGAGGAGGGCACCGAATCCCCGATTCGATCATCACCGGCGCGTCTCCCCGTTTCAAGCTCCGTCAGCGTGGGCTCGCCCACAACCGTCACGCCGACAACCCCGATCGCTCAACCGCAATCGGCGATTGCGGTGATTCCCCGACGACCCGACGGGCTAGGCCGGAGCTTCCCCAGCTACGACGGAAGTCGGAGCAGCCGCTTTACAGAGAGCATTGATTGAAATGACCGACATTCGCTCTGTGAAGCGCCGAACAATGTGATCATGATGATGGCAATGTGCCCAAGAACTTCCTCTCCCAATCCTTGAGCACTTCTTTTTTTTTTGACTCCTTGCCTGTGCCTGCCTTGTCTTTTTCGTGTATCGATATGTCATTTAATTTCTTCCAGCGGCTTTTTCCCCCTCCCCCAAGCCCACGCGCTCTGTTTGGTGATTGGCTTTTTTTTTTGTTTTCTTCATTTCTTTCCATATATTCTTCCCATCCGTGGCTACTGTCAACTGACCACTGTCATTTTCCCTGGCTCTCGGCCTGATGTTTATCACCCCTTGTTTTTCATTTTGCAAGATGTTCGACTGCTGTCTGACTGAGCACGCTCATCATTTCCCGTTTGTTTTTCTTTTCTTCCCTTTCTTCAAGATACCCCTTCACCTTTGCCCAAGTCGTTTCAATTCTAGTTTCAAATACTATTGGACATATTGCCTTCCTGCTCTTGCACAGCGGATCTTGCTGATTCTCTACTCATCCGCTGGACTGGTTGTTTTTTTTTCCCTCTGTCTCTTCTCAAACTTGTCTCCAAGGTCTGTACATTATCGATAGCTGCGTAATCAGATCGTCGATCAAGTCCTGCACGGTGCACGTCTTACATGAATCTCATCGGATTGGTCAATAGATGCATGATGCAGCATCCCATGCCTCGCCCGTGCTTGTGCTGCGGTTCTTTGGCTGCTCCGCCCACGCGGTTGCGTTGGTCGACATGGCAAAGAAGAAGTGTGTCACACGAAAGCCCAACATTGAAGTACCTACGGGGCTATGTCCGAGAGCTGACGTACTGCCAGAAGAACCGCCGCGGGCAGACTTCCCACCAGCGGAGCAGAGGGCTGAGTCTGAGATTTTGCCTTACTACGTCAGCGACCTGCCGCAGGCGCTGGCGTTCGTCTGTCAACCTGGATGGAACGAGGCGCGGGGAGGTATACACAGGGCTTTGCTCACTCCATGTACCGAGGCTGAGGGCAGATTGCGCGGCGACAAGGTCTGGTAGCCCGGGCATTGCTAGGTTAAATCTTTCCTCTCCGATCGCAGAAGCGCCACGTGAGGACCCACTCAGAACAGGGGTCGCGGCGTGAGGGCACGAGGACGCCACAGAAACACCGCCACATCTTCGAAGCTGCGCCACAGACAGGGTCAAGTGACACCATGACCGTCATTGGTTCCGACCTAATCACCAAGCTTCAACAAGGGTCTTTTTTTTTTTCTTTTCTGCCCAGTTCATGGTTTCGCCACACACGTTGACGGTCTCGAGGATCTGAAATCATTGTGTCGTCCCAGATCAGCGGAACTCTGACCGCAAATGATGGCGTGATTCCCTTCCAAGCGGCACCGCATACGCTTCTATCCTTTATCGCGGGCTCGGTCACATCCCCCTGGTTTGCTGTTAATCGTTGCGCCCACAGGGTTGCCCCTACGGAGCTCCGACTATCATGGACACCTGCGCCATTTTCAGAATCCCGTCTCGGGCCAGATGGTACCTTGCACCGCTTCCCTGACTGAAACTCAGAAACCTTTTTCTCTCTGAAAAACTTTGATGAGACGCTATGCATGAGTCTGCATGAAGCGTTAACTCTGGAATTTGACGACCGGTCCGACCTCCAGTGTCCATGATTGATCCATGTTTGGTCAAGTGGCTACTGTGTCGACGGTCGGAGACTTGGGGCTGGACCGGGGGAAAAGGGTGGGGGTCTTGGCTCCGTTCGCGAGACGTCCCGGCTTGCAGCGCGACCGTTGATTGGTCTGGGATTCAATCCCCAACGAGGCGCAGCACTGCCAGCTC
Source organism: Penicillium sp. PF2412A (assembly GCA_023626555.1). NCBI lineage: Eukaryota > Fungi > Ascomycota > Eurotiomycetes > Eurotiales > Aspergillaceae > Penicillium > Penicillium sp. PF2412A. The sequence continues at coordinate 194,338 of JAMAHA010000047.1, read as the reverse complement.
CTCCACTCCGCGTGCTCATCATCCAGGTAACCCGGCGGCAATATGACAGAGCAGTCGATTCTGGTACACATTGGATGACGCTCACACGACGTGGAGTCCACCTTCATGTACGGTAATCACAATTCTCTCCTCTTGGGGTGTGTTATCTGATTCCGGCGGCTGTTCCAGCCCCTCCCTGATCTGGTTCTGGTCTCGGGCCCGACGAGACGGTCGAAGTATGAAGCACAAGGGCACACAGGACGGAGAGCGAGGTAGAGGTGTCAAGTGACAGCGGTTAATTCGATCTCGTGCTGACCTCGCCTGTTTCACTGGTGACAAAATCTTGAATGAAGCTGAAAGAGCCAAGAGAGATGTTCAACTCCCAGTATTGGGCGGAAGGCTTTATTGCTTTGTTTAACCCTGGAACAGTATTAGAATGTACCAACTACATGAGGACAAAAAGCACCTACCACATGAGTCGTCTGTACATAGTAGTGTGACTTTTACGATAGTGATGACGGATTGCATTCATGTATGGTCAAGGCAGGTGGAGATTCTTGGTTGAACCTTCAGCGTCTGTTGGCGCTGGTGCATTGGGACCTCCTACTAGAATGGGCGCTGGGCCGTCGCGTCCTCTGTCCGGTATTCCAAGGGCAGATCGCCAGGAGACAGCCATATCTCGCCCTTCATACGCGGATCGAAATTGCCGCTGGTGAGGAGAAAGGAGGCTGTGCACGAATCACTCGTGGTTCAATCGACATATCCGAGTCCTCCCTGGATACTGGCCTGATGAGTCTTGCTCGTTGACCCAGCCCATTTGAGGTGTGCTCCGTACCATCTCCATGACCAAGCCAAGTCAGGTCGAGAGTGAATTTCTCCAGGACCCATATCCGCTCAATCTTGGCATTTTCTTATTCTACCGGTCCTCCGCCCATCTCTACCCGCGGTCGAATGCCTCTGTTAAGCCCAATATCTGGGCAGTGGTGCACAGCCCCGAGGTCACTGGTGGTGTAAGAAGCAGACCGTTCCGCTCTTTTTTTTCCCTATTTTCTTGTCCCCTCTCAGTACTTTGATTCCCATTCGATTGTCTGTGCAGGAACAATCTTCAAGAGATCTCTTCAATCCTAGCTCGAAGAGCAGAGCTAACTCTGAACTTACCACACTTGACTTTCTCTCTCGAATTACCCACCAGAAAGGGACTGGTGGTATCACGTCTCCCCAAGATCTCTGAGGTGCTCCCCATCTGATACACACCCATCCCGCACACAATGGCGTCACCAAATGAGAATCAAGCGCCCACAAAGGGCACATTTCTGAGTCCACTCCAAGTCCCGACTTCTTCAGGAAGAGAGGTGAGAGAGTTTCAACCCTTCCCCCTTTCTTGAAGTAACCCGATATTGGTGTTCTTATGCAAGAGGGACGAAATAGTGGAGTGGTTCACTAACCTTCCATATTCAGCGATCCTCATCAGCTTCCTCTTTGGGAGCATCTTCAAGTTGGTCTGGTCACACCGAGATGCATCAGACTTCATCATCCCCCTCGTCTCCGACATCACCCACTTCCCCTAATTCCCTGACTTCACCAACATCACCCACATCGACACTCTCGCCCGAAATGGCGGCAAATGCAGACCCGTCCCGTCTGAGGGTCCAACCAGGCTTTCATCGGCCCTCCTCGTCGATTGATGGCGAGACACTGCGCGCACGCTCAGAGTCATTCGCCTCGTCCTCAGGTCCTACGCTCCGTTCAAGAGCCAACTCTGTTGATCCCTCTCATGCAGCCAAGGAGTTTGATGATGTCCCCGTCTCGGAAGCGCTCAAGTCTGATGCCCGAACTGCAGCCGACTTTGAAGTGCAGGACAATCGGTTCGCCTTCTCGCCGGGTCAGCTGAACAAGATGCTGAACCCCAAGTCTCTCGCGGCTTTCTATGCCCTGGGTGGCTTGCAGGGTCTGGAGCGGGGCCTACGGACAGATCTGCACGCTGGTCTCTCGATAGATGAACGTCGCCTCGAAGGGAATGTCGATTTCCAACAGGTCACTCCTCCGCTGTGCGAGAAGACGGGCGCCACCGGGAATCTAAAAGGTTTACGTGATGATCAGTTGACCGAGACTCCCACCCCCCTCTCCACCGGAGAGGGTAAACCGTTCGAGGACCGAATTCGGGTCTTCAATGAAAACAGACTCCCAGAGCGCAAGTCGACCAGTTTCTTGAGGCTCCTGTGGATGGCCTACAATGACAAGATCATCATTCTTTTGACCATTGCAGCCATCGTGTCCCTCTCTCTGGGAATCTATGAGACGGTCGATGGAGGCACCGGTGTGGATTGGGTCGAGGGTGTCGCCATTTGCGTGGCAATCTTCATCGTCACCGTCGTGACCGCCGTCAATGACTGGCAGAAAGAGAGACAATTCGCCAAGCTTAACAAGAGAGTAAGTATTCTTCCGATCCCCTTGATTGACTCAATTCACAGCTGACCGAACCGTCTTGTTTTTAGAAAAATGATCGTGAAGTCAAAGTCATCCGATCCGGCAAATCCATGATGATCTCCATCTTTGACATTCTGGTCGGTGACATTCTGCACCTGGAGCCCGGTGATGCCGTCCCCGCAGATGGTGTCTTGATCTCCGGCCACGGTATCAAATGTGATGAATCGTCTGCCACGGGCGAGTCGGACCAGATGAAGAAGACCAATGGCCATGAGGTTTGGCAACAGATTGTGGAGGGTACCGCGACCCGGAAGCTCGACCCCTTTTTGATCTCCGGTAGCAAGGTGCTTGAGGGCGTGGGCACTTATCTGGTCACAAGTGTTGGGCCATATTCCTCATTTGGTCGGATCATGATGTCGCTCCAGACCTCGAATGACCCCACTCCGCTGCAAGTGAAGCTGGGCCGTCTGGCCGATTGGATTGGGTATTTGGGTTCAGCGTATGTTTCCTTTTCCTTTCTCACGTATGGCTTTCCATTTTTCATGCAATAACTGACCCTCCCGATGATAGGGCCGCCATTGTTTTGTTCTTCGTCCTCCTGTTCAGGTTCATTGCCCAGCTCCCCGACCACCCGGACGTCAGTCCTGCGGAGAAGGGTAAGGAGTTTGTCGATATCTTGATCGTTGCCGTGACCGTCATTGTTGTCGCTATTCCAGGTATGTCTCATCAATAGTAGTCCACCCTCGGTGAAAATGGATCGGCTAATTGGTGTATCATTATCTACGTCACAGAGGGCTTGCCATTGGCTGTGACTTTGGCTTTGGCCTTTGCCACGACGCGAATGGTCAAGGAGAACAACCTTGTGCGAGTCTTGCGTGCTTGCGAGACCATGGGCAACGCCACGGTGATTTGCTCCGACAAGACGGGCACCCTCACGCAGAATAAAATGACTGTGGTCGCCGGTACCTGGGGCCCAGATCATCTGTTCTCGCAGGCAGCGGACAAACAAGCAGACAAACCCACCTTGTCCACCGCTGAGGTGTTCCAGAAATGCTCGTCTTCTGTGCGCGATTTGATCACTAAAAGTGTGGCTTTGAACTCTACCGCATTCGAAGAGGACCGCGAAGGCCAGCGCGATTTTGTGGGTAGCAAAACCGAGGTTGCTCTGCTCCAAATGGCCCGAGACCATCTGGGGATGGATCTGGCTGTCGAGCGTGGATCGGCCGAGACCGTCCAGCTTATCCCCTTTGACTCGGCCCGCAAGTGCATGGGTGTCGTCTATCGTCACGCGGGCGTCGGATATCGCCTTCTGGTCAAGGGAGCCTCGGAGTTGATGGTCGATGCCTGCACCCTGCAGATCTCCGATATCGAGATGTCCAAAGACACAATTTCGACAGAGACTCTCGGCGAGGATGGCAAGCAAAAGGTCATGGAGATGATTGATCAGTATGCGCGTGATTCTCTCCGAACCATTGGTTTTGTGTACAAGGATTTTGAATCATGGCCCCCTCGAGACGTGAAGAGACACGAGGATGACCCTTCTGCCGCCGATTTCGAGGACTTGTTCCGGGGCATGACCTGGATCGGTGTGGTCGGCATCCAAGACCCTCTTCGACCCGAGGTGCCTCCGGCGATTGAGAAATGTCGTATGGCTGGTGTTCAGGTCAAGATGGTGACTGGTGACAACATTGCAACTGCCACTGCGATTGCCACTTCTTGCGGGATCAAAACCGAAGGTGGTCTTGTGATGGAAGGCCCCAAGTTCCGACAACTGTCCGACGAGGAAATGGATGATGTCGTCCCTCGACTCCAGGTCCTGGCCCGCTCTTCGCCCGAGGACAAGCGTATTCTGGTTCAGCGATTGAAGGCTCTCGGCGAGACCGTCGCAGTAACGGGTGACGGGACAAACGATGGCCCGGCTCTGCGCACCGCCGACGTGGGTTTCTCCATGGGCATTGCTGGTACGGAAGTCGCCAAGGAGGCCAGTTCGATCATCTTGTTGGACGACAACTTCCGTTCTATCGTGACGGCCATCTCTTGGGGGAGAGCTGTGAACGATGCCGTTGCCAAGTTCTTGCAGTTCCAGATCACTGTCAACATTACCGCCGTGGCTCTGACTTTTGTTTCTGCCGTCTACAGCAGTTCGAATAGCAGTGTATTGAACGCTGTTCAGCTGCTCTGGGTGAATTTGATTATGGATACCTTTGCTGCTTTGGCACTGTAAGTTGTTTATCCCCCGGGGGCGGTTGTTCTCACACAAATATTTGAAACCGAAGATGCTGACATTCTTCTCTCACCAGGGCCACCGATGCTCCTACCGAGAAAATCCTCGACCGCAAGCCGGTGCCAAAGAGCGCTTCCCTCTTCACCCTCACCATGTGGAAAATGATCCTCGGTCAGGCAGTCTATCAACTTGCGGTGACGTTCATGCTCTATTTTGCCGGAGACCAGCTCCTCGGCGCCCACCTTGACTCGACCGACCCCGACCTTCGATCGAAGCAGCTTTCCACCGTCGTGTTCAACACGTTTGTGTGGATGCAGATCTTCAACGAATTCAACAACCGCCGTCTCGACAACAACTTCAACATCTTTGAAGGCATGTTCCGAAACTACTGGTTCCTCGGCATCAACGCCGTCATGGTTGGCGGACAAGTCATGATTGTGTACGTCGGCGGTCAGGCCTTTGGCGTCACCCGACTCAGCGGAATTCTCTGGGCCGTGTGCATCATCTGCGCCTTGGGCTGTCTACCCTGGGCCGTAGCCTTGCGCACTCTCCCTGACCGCCACTTTGGCGTTGTGTTCAACGGTGTCGTGAGCGCGACGAAGGTTGTTCTTCACCCCGTGGCCCGGGGGTTCAGCGCCATTGCATCGGGCATCAAGTCCCTGTTCAACCCCGTTGTTCGATTCTCTCGCCGTGTGTTTTCGCGCGGTGGTCGCAAAAATCCCGACGACAATGATGATTCACCGAACATTGCGATGGAACAATCTTCTGGTCCTGCAACCACAGATGAGGAATCCGCTCCTGCACAACAGAAGACTTCCCGCAAGGAAAGTTTCGATCGTCCTCGAACTCCGACCCAGACGATGACTGTGCCTCCTATTCTTGTTACAGCTTCTCCGTAAGAGCTGATGAATACCCTCTTTTTGAATCGGTTTAGCGCGGCGATCTCCTGGTTTATTTTGGGTTTTCTTGAATTTCTTTTGTTCTCTGTCTGATACATACTGCACCACACTGTACATGTACAATTACCCTCGCACGAGTCCCTCATAGAGTTTTTGTGAATATCTAAGACTTTTTTTTTCCATGACAATGAATCTTTGATTTCATTGGTGTAAATTGCATATACGGGAAAATTAATTCTAATACTACGTTCCATCGGAGGACTAGAAATTGACCAACTACACTGAGTTATTATGGTGCCACCTGCAATACATGCCCATCCCTGAAGATCCGAGACGTTGATCCTGATGAGATCAATGATGGAAGCCCACTACATACCTAGCAAGTCCGGTCCGTTTAGATGGTGATGAGAAACTCACCTTATCCAAGAACCATAGGCTTACCTATCCGGTATGAGCCCGTGCATCAAGGATAAAGAACCGTGTCCCACTATGAAGATGGCATCAAAGAACAAAATATTGGGGAAGAAGAGGAGTTGAGAGGTGGTCGGCACTGCGTTGTGAGTCTTTTGTGTGTTCGACGATTATGAGATCTTCGAGACTGATGGGTTAGGACCGAAGAAAAGGAGAGGAGAGATGAAGATTTCCAAATACGAGTTTATATGACACTAGTCTGTCATAGTGTTTTCTTCTCACAGGGGAGAGAGAAAGGCTGACCTGGCGGACCAATTCTCTTAAGAAGATCAATGGACCAAGAAGGAACAAAATGAACTGTAGTGGTCTACGAAGCCAGTAGATCCTGCGACCCAACCAAAAAGGGAAGGGGGAGGTCAGTGCATCCAAAAAAAAAAATGAAACCGTTTCAAGTCTTCGCCGATTTCCCAAAGTGAACGATGCGGCCAACGGCCCCCACGACAACACGGCGATCCCAATTCTGTTGACAGGTCGGCCCCCCCAAGAAACAGGTGAAAGCTCACCGTTACCACTACACGACAAGGATCAGCACAACCGCTCGGTGATGCTATATTTATAGTCTGTACTCTCTATCATATAGAGATTGTTTAATACGCCCTTTTGTTCTCTTTCTTCCCGAGTCATCTCTCTCTCCCTACCTCTCTCTCTCTCTCTCCGAGCGCGTACCATGGCTTCCACGGGAGTAGGATCGCAGGATGAAAGCCCGGCGTCGACCGAGGCCACTCCAGCAAACACCGCGTCGACGACGGCGTCGAATGCGCGTCAAACGCCGATCGCAGGTCGGCGGACGCCTATTCATAACCCTTTTCCGGCATCTCTGGCAAGTGCGTTGTGTTCTCGTCCCGTTGGATGGTGTGTCTAGGAACACGGAGATAGAGATTCAAAAAAAATAGAAAGAAAGGAAAAAAGAGTGAACCAAGGGAGGACATATTGTTTTATTGTGCGTGTTCACTGACGGATCCTCTAGGTGAATGCAAAAAGGCAGCTCAAATTATCGACTCCTTTGTGAATCCCCGATATGAGGGTCTCGAAGGCACGATTCCGCAACGGATTATAGCTCCTGCTAAAGTAAGTAAGACCAGTGACGCGAGTTGTGAAACACTCCCATTCCATCGACTTCAATTCTGCAATCATGTCATACCTGGATATCTTGATCAAAACAAAAACTCACGCGTCTTCTTCATCGGTCCGCCCCAGGGCTTGGTGATCTGCAGCGTCTTCAAAGCTGGATTCCTTGGATCCGTTCGCTTCGGCTCCGGGCTCATCGTCTGTCGTCTTCCCAATGGCAACTGGTCTGCTCCCTCGGCCATCTCTCTGGGAGGACTCGGTGCCGGAGGTCAGTTCGGAATGGAGTTCACCAACTTTGTGTTCGTCCTCAACACAGACTCCGCCGTCAACACGTTCATCCATTCAGGCACCCTGACGCTGGGCGGGAACATTTCCATTGCGTTTGGGACCGGTCGAAGCGCCGAGGCGGCGGCGATGCTCGGAACCAAAGGGGTGTCTAACATCTTTGCATATTCAAAGACCCGAGGTGTTTATGGCGGATTGACGGTGGAGGGCGGAGTGATTACCGAGCGATCGTCGACAAACAAGACGCTTTACAAGCGCAAGGTCAAGGTGAAGGATCTTTTGACGGGGGACATTCCACCACCGCCGCAGGCTGAGCCGTTGATGCGGATCCTGAACTCGGACTGCTTTCGTCCTCCGACTCTGAATGCGGAGCCGTCTCCGTCGGTGGCGGCGCCGGAGGCAGAGGTGACTGGTGCATTGCCATCTTCTGAGCCTGTCGAGGTGGTCGTCGAGCCTTCGGCCAGACCTCACGAGCCAAATGAGACCGAAGCGACGCAGGTCCCAGTCGTTGCGGAGCAGAGTGTGCAATCAGCCGAGCAGGCCAGAACAAGTACTGCGGATGACGAACCTGCAGCACAGCAGCCTCCCATCACAGTATCAAGTGCAAGAACTGGTCCCTTGTCGTCTGCGGTAGTAAGCGAGGAGACTCAAGAATCTTCCCAGGTGGCCCAGACCGCTGAAAATAAGGGAGCCGAAGTGCAGCAGCCGTCAATATCAGCATCGAATGACAGGACCGACACACATTCGTCTGCACTTACGACCGAGAACGCCACGCAGCCTACGGAGGAGGTTGGACATGGCGGCGATCATAAGAAAGAGAGCGGGACACAATAGTCTCCCGCTCCCCGGGACGACGTGTGCGAGTCATCTGGAAGAGTTGTTCGAGAGTATACACCCAGACGTCGCACGCCTGCTATTCGAGAAGAAAGACGGAGGCATACCGCGCGATCGACACTTTTTCCAAGAAAGAGGCACCTGGTTCTGACGGAGACCACTCGGGGAATACGCTGGAGACCGAATGTTTCCAGTGATGCAGGTGCATTTATTGAAAAGAAACCCCCCATGTGCTCTAACTTACGACTACCTTTCATGATCAACACTACTGGCTCTGCAACCAATATCTTTACTGCTTGTGCCAGAGTCCGAATCATATCTGGGCCGAGCACAAGTCACTGATACTTCGCTTATGCTTTGCCATTTTCCCCCTTCTTTTCCTGTTCTTGAGATACCTGCAGAGTGCTTCATCTACTCGGGCGCCCATTTTTCCCCTTTGGATTGCTGTTGTTAGTTGACCACCCGTAAATGAATGAAGTGAATCCAGATTTCCGCAAGAACATCCAATGATAAGGCTCAAGTGGGCTTGATGCTGAACCAAATTGCGAGCGCTGTCTACACTTGCGCATCCGGGAGAGGTCAGCACGTAGACAGGGCCAGATCATAGTGAGGTTGAGCGAATATCAATTGTCAAGACTTTGTCAGGTTCGTATGCATCTGTCTCTTGTGATTAAACTCGCGCTCAACCTATGCTACGGCAATGAGTGAACATGAAAGTCGCCTCCAGACGGACTTCAGTCAGCTCAACGACGCTTGGACCCGACAGCCGCCTCTATGCGACCGCTGCCGAGGCTTTGGGCCCGAGCGCATCCCAAGACTTTTGGTGAAGCTGATCGCGGGCGCTCAATGCAGGTCCATCCAAGACTGGAGGAACCATCCATTTGCTCGATTGGACCAGCCGTGCAAGTCCAAAGTCCTGTAGAGCAATCAAGATTCGATCTTTGCCGCCCCTCCCTCACTCTTCTCTCGAATGCAGAATCGTCTCCACTCGATTTCCAACTCCAATCGCAGCACTCGCCCTAGCTTCTCTGCGCTCGTCTTAACGCGCCCACTATACAAATTAGTACCGACTCACCCCCTGTCAGTCAGCCGCAGCAGATATCAAGACCAACATGTCTCACCACATCGTCGCTCTCGAGGCCATTCACTGTCCCATTCCGGACTTTGATCTTCCTGAACCGTATACCAAATCCATTTACAAATGGACCCATGCTTCCGACCTCGCGGAACGAGTCAAAGATGCCACCATCGTCATCACCACCACCATCCGACTCACAGCCGATCTCCTCCATCCCGACCAGACTCCACGCCTCCGTCTGATCGTAGTCTTAGCATCCGGTACAGACTGCATCGATAAAGCGGCCGCTCAAGCTCGCGGCATTCCCGTATGCAATTGCCCCGGTACCAACATCGACAGCGTCAGCGAGCATGCAATCGCCCTCTACTTTGCGACGCGGCGTAATCTGGTCCAGCTGACCAATGCGGTTGTCACGGTCCCTGACGACGGGAGCGAAACCGAGTGGAAGCGGATTGGATCTCTCCATCCACGAATGCGCACCGCCGATGGCCGGGCACCGCTGCTCTGCAGCGAGGAAACGGTAGGAATCGTCGGGTACGGCGCCTTGGGTCAACGCATTCGAACTCTGGCGATGGGACTGGGCATGCAAGTGCTCATCTCGGAGAGGCGAGGAGCAGATCATCCCCCACGAGAAGGGCGTGTCCCGTTTGAAGATGTGCTACGACGATCAACCGTGTTGATTCTGTGTCTGCCGCGTACGCCTGAGACGGAGAATCTGGTTTCTACCCGTGAGCTGGAGATGATGCCGGGCCAGGCGATTCTGATCAATGTTGGTCGTGGGGGGATTGTGGACGAGGAGGCGTTGGTGGATGCTCTGAGGCGAGGGGTGATTTTCGGGGCAGGATTGGATGTGTATGCGAATGAGCCGATCGGTCGAGGAGGATCGCCTTTGCTAGAGGCAAATGGGCTGAATCTGGTGTTGAGTCCTCATCTTGCGTGGTTGGCGGAGAAGACGATAGGGAATCTTCAGGACGGGGTGAAGAAGACGGTTGAGCAGTGGTGTATTGGGAACACGATCAACCGAGTTGCGTGAAATGGTTCGAAAATGGATTCATTGGAAAGTATTGTTGATGGACTTGGGGAGGAAAATAGAAGAATAAGGGGAAGAATAGGAAGAAAGAGGAGGCAAAGTAGGAGAGGTGGAAAAAGCAGCAGAAAGAGAAGCTAGAGAACTGAAGCCAATTTTCTCTGAAAATCAGCGCGCGAGTATACACTATGTACGATGGCCATCTAGGACATGCAATTGGGTCTTTTGAATACTCTGTGGTTCATGAGTGTTGTGATCATTGTAGGGCCTGAGAATGCGTCGTACAGTTCGACCTACCGAGGAACGAACTATACGCAGTCTATTCTACAAAGACTGATGTAAATGTCAAATTGTATAGTATGAAAGTCGGCTACTACCTACCAATTCCTTGCACAATCTTTTGGATGAGACGATTGAAGATGACTTTCAGCTTGGCTTGTGTGTGAATAGTACAGATATTTGAAAGTTGATGTGCTACTCTTGACAGAATCTGTTTCCTCGAGAGACACAAGAAGGTCTCATACGTACCTCTGGAGGTACTGGCGTCGAGGAGCTTTTGCCTGAGGCTGCCAAAACTCCGTCACTTCCCCCACGCTGGGCAGCTCACGACCCCAAGGCTTTCCTCTCTCTCTCTTCTCTCCCCTCCTCTCAAGACGCACACGTCCAGGCAATTGAGACTTTTTTGACGCTACTGTCCAAGGTGATAGTGCTACCAGAAAGACGGTCCTTTCCATAATAATTCCGCTGCTCAATTCCTCCATCCACCGATTCCATACAAAGGTCTCGATTCGATCCTCCGCCCCGCTTTCCGTCCAAGCACCCGCCAAACAGCCTCAGCTCGTCGTGATCCTTGCGCTGACTTCCAATTTTATCGCTTGACAGCTCCTGTCCGAATTTCAATCTCGACCCCTGCCAAAAGACGAAAAAAATACAGAAAAAAGGAAAAGGAAAATCCACAAAAGGCTGGAAAGTTCGCAAGCATGTCTCTCATCAACTATCGCACCATCAATGTCGACCAGCTCGACCCCGAGTCGTCGGTCAACTTCCCCATGGAGACTCTCCTCCCAGCCACGCTGCCGCAGCCCGAGACCTCGAGCGACGCCGCCAACGTTGCTTCGCAGGTCCGCCAACTGCTGCGCAGTGGTGACACGGAGGGTGCGCTCCGTCACGTCCTGGATACTGCCCCCCTGGGCGGTGATGACCGCGCAAAGGAAGTGCATCTCGCTACGGTGATCGAGGTGTTGCAGGGGATCCGCCAGGCTGAGATGACTCGGGTGCTGGAGGGCGTCGTGGGAGGCGAAGGCGGCTCGGAGCGAGCGGACTGTCTGATGAAGTACATGTGAGTCCTAGAGTCTCGCGCAGCGGGGAGGGGATGTTGCCGGATATTCAGAACGCGCACGTTCCATGTTGCTAACACAGTGGGATCAGCTACAAGGGAATGTCTTCCTCCGGGCCCAGTGGGGGCGCGCAGTCTCCCCGCAAGGTCGTCTCTCCTCAGGCTACCGGATTCTCGCAGATTCAAGCTCGGAACGCGGGCGAGGGGGGTGGTGGTCAGCAGATGAGCGTCTTGTTGAACTGGCATGAGAAGCTCGTGGAGTTGACGGGTACTGGATCTATCGTCCGTGTCATGACGGATCGTCGGACAGTGTAAACCACGGGGAAGGTGGAATGCATCTCTTATATTATTATTATTATTTCTTTTTGGTCATCTGCATATCCGCGATTCTATCGAAGGGAGACATGGGATCCATTTTCCATGCGCCTCGATGGTGGATAAATTCTTCCTGTCTCATGTGCTACTTTCAGCGTGGTTGTTTGAGAATCGATACCACTCTTCACATATTCTCGAGCCCAGGACCTTTTCATCGAGACCACTCTGGGGCCCTCGCTCACTGACTGCTCTTCACGACGACGTAAAGTCGCCGCCACCCAACAGATCTTTCATGTTGAGCTCGCCGCTACCGCGCGCCAGGGGCTGAGGCTGGTTGGCTCCTTCGGTCCACCCGATCATGTAGATCATCCGGAATGTCGCCGGGATGCCGCGGGCATCCTCCTCCTTGTACATGGCTCTATAGATGGCCTCGTTGGCCAACAAGACATCTCGCGACATGGGCCCGGCTTCACGTTGCAGGATGGCGTTGCTCTCCCCCATAGCCTGCAGATCTTGCATCAGAGCAAAGCTGTCCGGGAATTCCACCACGATGTCCTCGACATCGACAGTCAGCATCTTGAAACCCGCGCGGTTCAACAGATTCCCGACATCTCGCACATCTACAAGCGGAGAGATGTGCGGACTGACACCGCCACGACGTTCCATATCAGCCAGCTGGAGGGATCCCCGTAGCTCGAACAAGGTGTCTCCGCCAAACATCGCGGCAATGAATGGGCTATCTGGCTTTAAAATCTTGTTCACTTGTTCCAGGAGCGCAGGTAGGTCGTTGATCCAATGGATAGATAATGAAGATAGAACGGCATCGAATGAATTGGGTTCGTAGGGGAGCGTCTCTAGGTCCGGAATGACGTCGCGATGAATGTTGATCGCCTTGTTGAATCGGAGTTCCTCGTCCCGATGAAGCAGAGCGTGCGATGTATCCACGCAGGTCAGTTTGGAAATGCGTTCTGACAGCGGAGGCGTTGGCGTGTCCTCGGGCGCCGCCATGTCAAGATTTGGTGTCGTCAACGCCCGCGCGATGTTGCAGCTATTCGCACCCAGATCGAGTACATTGGGAAAGTCACGCTTGATATCCTACATCGTCCCCCAAAAAAGAGAAACCACCCCCGGTTCCCACGGTCAGTAATTACAGCTGAACCACAGGAAACAAAAAAAATGGCCCTTGCTGGGAGAAGATCCGTACCAGCAAGCGTTCGCATAATCGTCGGGCAACTTCATCTTTCAAGTAATCTGTCTTTCGGCTCTCTTCCACATTCCGGGCTGCCCGGTCCTTCTGCTGATGCTTCGTCCTGCGATTGAAGATCTCCAGCATGGGATTGCCGGGTGTCTGGCTGGCGTAGCTTCGGACGCCGGAGGTTGCAGCGAAGCATCGCCGAGTTAAAGTGGCGCGGAAGGTCTGACGAGAGATCATTCTGATCTAATTTGAAAGCGAAAATACTCCGGGGGAAAACTGGTTAAGAAAGAAAGAAAAAAAGGAGAACCCGAGCTCTCCCGCAAGATGGGCGATGTGAGAGGATGCGAGGAGCGTGTGTGACTTGGAGCCAAAATCTTTTTGTTTCTGACGTCGATAACTCACCGCGGGACCTCCGCAGCTCCGACTCGGCGATCGCCCACGTTTTTCACGCCGCGCGCGAGACTTTGTGTCTTTTGGAATCGCTTTCAAAGGCCAGTCCTTCGGAGGGGTTGCTTCACCCAGCCCGGAACACGCGTGCATATACCTCGATGGGCTGGTAATTGAACGGTCTTCTTCTTCACACGAGTTCTTGTCGTGGTGGGTCTTTTTTTTCCTACAATCTGGTACCGCCAGGCGCATTGCGCTAAGCTGTTGAGTGAGGTCTCCAGTAACGAGCATACTAAACCAGGCGACTCACAATTTATTTAGCTGAAACTGCAAGCCAATCTCCTGATATGCTGTGAGTTCAACTTTGCTTCTGAGCGAGAAAAAAAAAAGATTGTTGACCTGCGATTGACTTGTTCTTTACTTGATAGACATCGATCATGAATTGACACCTTCCTAATAAACACCACCTCCTTAATCTTGAGCGATCGTGCTAGTAAACTTCCCCCAGCCATCCGTGATGTCTCGCCCATTCCCATATACCTTCATTTCCTGTCCGTGTGCAGACACGCCAGTCCTCGATCCTGCTCGAAGGCGCCGGTCGCGAGAAACCCCCAGAAAATCTGCCCCCGAGCGACCGACAGCCACCGGCGAAGAGACCAGCCGTCCGCAGCAGGCGGATGATACTGTGGACAGTGACGAGAGTGATGACGATGAACAAACATTTGACCCTCGATCACCCAGGTCAAACTTCTCTCTATACCCGCCCGAACAGCTGCTGTATTGCGAGGATTGTCACCAGATCAAGTGTCCACGATGCATAACAGAAGAGATTGTGAGCTGGTATTGTCCGAGCTGCTTGTTCGAGACCCCCAGTAGCATGGTGCGCAGTGACGGTGGTCGGTACGTTCTTGGATACCCCTCCCCCCCTCCCTCGCGCAAGGTCTCTCCAATCTGAATGCTAACCTACTGCGACTGTCAGATGCGGCCGAAATTGTTTCAATTGCCCCGTCTGTACAGCCCCATTGGCTGTCAGCACTATTGAGAGCGTGACTGGCAATGCGAGCGGACAGGGTCCCTGGGTGCTTTCGTGCGGTTATTGTATGTGGACAACGCTTGATATCGGCATCAAGTTCGACAAGCCCACCAATATCCGCAGCCAGTTACAGAAGATGACCGACTCCACGACCGGGTCTGCGTACGATGCTCGATCCCGCCAAGGCTCCCGAGCTTTCAGCGACCTCAAGTCTCCATTGTCCAATTTCGCTTCCATCGACGAGCGGTCGGCTACGAGTGAACGGGATGCGGAGCAACCAGAGTCCCAGGAAGACCAGCTGTCCACGCCCCAGCTCGGTGCAGAAGCCCGGTTCGCGGCACTGAAGAACTTCTACCGAACTCAAATCTCAGAGACGTCCACTTCACCGAGCGATCCTCTCAGCTCCGAGTTTGGATTCCCATCGCCCGGGGCGTTGAACCGACTCATGTCTCTCTACGCATCCTCCTCCCGACTCAGCGGACTCTATGGCGGCAGCAAGAAACAAAAGTCCAAACCCCCCGTCATGCGTGAAGCCCTGACGGCCAGTGAGGGTCTGCGAATTGCCCCGGAGGACCCCGACTCGACGATCATTGACCGCATCGCCTCGCCCGAATGCGGCTGGGACGGCGTGGCTTCGATGAGCCAACGGACCGACCAATCGCCCGACATTCGCTTCGTAGACGAACTTCTCCCGCTTCCTGCACTCCTGCGCACGAAACGCGCCAAGCGGTGCAAGTCATGCAAGCATATCCTCGTGAAACCAGAGACCAAGCCTCAGTCCACTCGCTTCCGAATCCGTCTGATTGCACTGAGCTATATCCCTCTGCCCACGCTGCGGCCCCTGGCTCAACCGGCTGTCTCCCCCGTCATAGCACCGTCGACTTCCACCTCCACCCCGGATTTGAATGCCCTGACCCCGTTGCGAACGTATCATGTTCTGCTCACGCTCAAAAACCACATGTTCGACCCCGTGCGGATCACCCTCGCGACGCCCTCCGTGACCCCCGGCGCGGTCGCCACCAAAGTGACCGTGCTCTGTCCCCAATTCGAGATCGGCGCCAACAGCGACGTCTGGGACGAAGCGCTTCAGAATGCCACTGCGCCCTTGAGCGATCGCCTGGCGGGTAATCGGGGCGGAGAAAAGGTGCCCGAGGCCGGCAAGGTATGGGAGAAAGGTCGGAACTGGACAACCGTCGTACTGGAAGTTGTGCCGGGCACTTTACCCGGTATGAAGGTTGAGGATGACGGGGTAGAAGCCGAGAGTGGCAAAGCCGTGACACTGGGAGACGACGGGGATATCTTGGAGATCCCCGTCTTTGTGCATATGGAATGGGATGCCGAGGCTCAGCTGGAGCAGCAGAATGTGGGCAAGGCCTCCAAACCGGATGATCTCGTGGCGAGGGAATTGGCTTACTGGATGGTCCTGGGAGTTGGTCGGATTCAGCCCTATTGAATTGCATATTATACGTATCACACTTTTTGATTCTCTTCTTCCGTCCCGTCTGCGTAAAACACTCATGAACATGCCGAATTTGGTCAGTTAATCCCCTCCAAAGTGTGTAGGTGAGAAAATCCAATATCATATAGAGAATGGAACTTCCAGAAAATAAAGGCCGACGCTACGCATGATGGATTTACACTGTCGTCCTGTAACGTATCAAAGACCCGTCCCTCCCTTGAGAAACAGCTATGGCGTGGCACACATGGTGGTCTTCCAAGAGAAGAAAAAGAAATATTTGGAAAGAATCCATTTGGAATGTTATCACATATCCCATCCCGTCATTAAGAGAGGAGAAAAGAAAAAAAACAGAACAGCCGCAAATGAGAGATTTAGCTCCACCGACTGGAGCAGAGCGGTATCGAGAGCCAGAGGACTAGGGAATATAAAAAGAAAGGACCATGCACCAATCAATGGGTGTGGGGGGAGGCGACATAACTCGAAAGAAAACCCGTGAATGCATTTTTTGGCCTTTCACCCATCATGCTCTTCTTGAATCTAGTGAGCTTTCAAGACCTAGAAACAAGTAAAAATCCCAAGATACAACCGTCATCTCCTCTTTTTTCCATCCCAATCCAACACAAAAGCACACGCTTAGTACTCAGCGCCGCTCTGGGGGAACTCGAAAACAACAGTGCGGCCGGTCAAACGACGGTAGACCTCGCCGTAGGCATCGAGGCGGTGGTCAACACCACCCTTCTCCTTCTCGTCGAGAACGACCTTGAGGGTCTTGGAGCCATCCTCCTTGGTGCGAGTGCGCTTGCCGACAATCTCAACGGGGTAGACGAGATCGGCGAGGATGTTCTCGTGGACAGCGGTCAGAGTGCGGGAGCGGGGACGCTTCTGGGTCTGGTTGGTGCGGGAGTTGACGGAGCGCTTGGGGCGGGCGAGGATGCGGCGCTGAGCAACGAAGAGGACGTGGCGGTCAGAGAACTTCTTCTCCAGCTCGCGGGTCAGGCTGTACGGAAGCAGACATGAATGCGTTAGTTTATTTTTTGTTCTTTTTTGAAAATGTCGAATTGGCATCTCCAACCAAGAAATGGCATGGGTGTGCGGTCAATTCAAGTGGATTCGACATCTTACCGCTGCTGGATCTTGTGGAAGCTCTGGAGGAGAGGGACGGGGACGAAGACAACGATGGCCTTCTTGCCGTGGCCGACCTCGACCTGCAATGCGCAAAAAAAGATCATGTTAGAATTTTCGGCTTCGTCCATAAAAGTGCGCGCACACAGATTGCGAAATTTCAATGCGCTCCTGAAGATCGACGACGCGGAATCCCATTTTGCCGGTGATCGGTGTTTGTTTTTTCCCCCAATGCCAATTGCTGTTCAACCAGTGTCGTGTCGATGAACCCAACGGTCTCCATATCTTATAAAAAAATTGGTGTCCACGCATGATTCGCAAATTTATATATTCCGTCTCTTGTTTCGAAAGCCAGATCACCGCACAATGGAATTCCGTCGGCGCAATTTTCGGAGGGTCGTTTCGTCGGAGGATTGTTCATTTCTTACCTCACGGGCAGAGACGAACTGCAGGGGACGAAGGGAGGCCTTCAGGTCCTGAGTGTTGCTCTCGAGGTCGAACAGAGCACCGGCAATCGCGGTCTCCAGCTCGGAGGGGTTCTGCCGGGAGGGCGAGTTGGTGGCAATCTTGTTGATGGCAGCCATGATTGCGAGCGACGGAGTGCTGCGAAGGTGCTGGGTTGAGGTCGGCGGAGGGGGATTGATTCTCACAGTCTGAAGTGATGGTGGTGAATTTGCTGTGGGATCGCGGACTTCGCTTAGAGTGCGCTAGTACCCGATTAGGCTTAGCGGCATGGACTTGATTTGGGCTTTTGTCTCGGGGCCCTCTTGAGTCCCGTGATTAGCGGGTCCCATCTGGTTGCCTAAGGCGGACACGGGGCTCGATCGGCCAAAAAAAGTGCATCGGATCTGAAGAGTATGCAGGCTTGATCTCACTACAGCAGAGCAAAGAGCATCGTTCACTGCATAGTCTTTATTGAATTCAAATTTGCATGCTAAGAAATAAAAA
This sequence comes from Penicillium sp. PF2412A, assembly GCA_023626555.1. NCBI lineage: Eukaryota > Fungi > Ascomycota > Eurotiomycetes > Eurotiales > Aspergillaceae > Penicillium > Penicillium sp. PF2412A. Next base: position 176,251 of record JAMAHA010000047.1, on the reverse strand, counting down.
AAAAAAAAAACACAGAGGGACAGAGGTATACAAGGACGCATGTAATATCAACGTCCGCCGGCCCATTCGGCTGACGGATCACGAAGCCAGCGCAAGGATGTCAAGCGATATCAGACGCCTCGGGTAAAAAAGCGCAAATCAACATCGAGAAAGGATTCAGCGGATAAAAAAGAAACTTGCTGGAAATTAACAGGCGCAGCCCTCCTTGGCAGTAGCCGCGTTACGATCCCCCAAATTGACTCTCGCATCTTCGGCCGATCGGTTCCCCAGAGAGGTTTGACCTGCCGCTGCAGTTCCTCGGCCCGTCTTCAAGCTGCTTTCTGGAATGGCATTCGCGATGGCAGTGAAGACATCAACGACATTTGTTCCGAGCTTCGCACTGGTCTCGAAGAACAGGAGTCCCTCCTCCTCGGCGTAGGAACTTGCTTCTCGAGCGGATACCTTTCGCGCATCGCCCGAGGCGGGAAGTGCCCCATCAAGTTCGTCAGCAGGTGCCTCATCTCCATCTTCCGCCAACTCGGAGTCCACGGCTGTTGAGCCCGAGCTGCCTGTGATCTCGCCGCCGTCGTTGGTCAAGTCCAGCTTGTTGCCGACCAGGGCAATGACAATTCCGGGGCTCGCCTGGCGCTGCAGCTCAGCAACCCAGTGCTTTGCTTTCGTCAATGATGACGGCTTCGTGACGTCGTAAACAACAAGAGCGGCCTGGGCGTTGCGGTAGTACATGGGCGCAAGGGAGGCGAAGCGCTCTTGCCCAGCTGTATCCCAGATCTCGAATTTGATTGTGCGCGTGGGCAGGGTGCATTTCTGTGTCAGGAAGGCAGCTAAGGGAGAATGTTAGTAATTTGAGGACCACAACGGTTCCATTCAAGTCAGTCAACAGAAGGGATTTCAAAGAGGTTGGTGACAAATTTGCATTCCATGAAGACAGACTGCAACACGGGACTGCTTTGACGAAACGGGGAGACGGCCGGGCTGTTCTTACCGCCGATTGTTGGCTCCTTGTTCTCTTGGAAATCATTGTTGACAAAGCGCAAGACGAGTGAAGACTGTCGGGAGCGGATTCGCGGTCAGCGCATATTCTCTGGCCGGGGTGGCTGATCATCCCAGGGACGGCGTACCTTGCCAACTGCGGCTTCACCAAGCAGCACGAGCTTGACGCTGCTGCTCGGCTTCGGCGCATTGCCACCTGCTGAATCAGACATGACTTGATGTTTGCTGAAGCGTTCTGGGTGATTTGAGAATCCGCTCGGGAACTGTAAGTCAGGCCGTCGTGCAGGGCGCGCCACCTGTGTAAGTGAGCTGGCAATCGGGCAGATGGGTGAGCTGGCAGCCTAGTGTGAGATTGTAGCGGTGTGAGCTGGAGGAAGGACCAGAGGAATTTCAGATCTGAGATAAGGTCGCTGTGCCTATTGGTCTGTAAAAAGAACAACTTCCGAGGGAGACAGTCGGGAGAGAATAGTCGGGGAAACCTGAGCGTCGGAAGTGGAGGTTGATGATGATGGCAATGGTTCTCAAAATAGTTTAGCGTGGAGGTGGCTCGCAGTCACGGGGCTTTGGCAACGGTATTTACACATCGTGCAGCGTACGGTGGATGTCCTCATGTCTGGCATTGAGTACCTCCTCCTCCTCATCCTCAGGGGGGCACTTCCTGCCTTATAGCTACACAACTCTTCCTTTTTGCGTGTACTCACTTTATGCTGCGTGATAAAACTTCTCACTCTGATTCGGCCTCATCAGTCTCGGGTCTGGGAAGGACCAAAATACGTATTCATCACATTGGTCTTGAATATTGCGGCCTTCAATGTACTTTTGAGGCCTGGCCCCACCTGCCGCACGGTCTGTTCGACGATGCCCGCATATGGATACATATTTTGAGCTCCGACTTACGTAGTAGGTACTGGCATCAAGCGGCACGTAGTAAGCGAGGCGATCCATTGAACTTGGAGCTATTAGGAAAGAGGAAGTCATCCCATGATTTTTTTCTTTGAATCTCATTCTCTAAACAGTGTGATAAACGAACGACGCAAGCTCGAGGCAGATAGTTCTTAGCCCCGCCTGCGACGCTTAATTACTTTGACAATAAATCATTGAAGTACGTACCTTCAGACAGCCGACCGGAGCCGTATACGGGAAAAAACAAAGTTATGTGAGCAGCCACCAGAGAGCATGAAAGTGTGTGCTGAGTTCATTCAGGCCTAAAGCCCTGGTCCCCTTTGGCCGTCCCACAGTACCACATATTCCGAGTCATCAAATGGATACAGACATATCTATCAGCATGGGACTTTTGCCTCAGAGTTCCTATGTACGTAATGACCTGACCTCTCCATGCGCTCAAGTCTGCCATATATAGAAAGCTACCCAATCCTATTTATACTGCCCGTGCATCTCAAGATCGTCTGGACAAGATCTCCACATATCAGACCAAAGCGCCTCACCCCCAATTATTGTCAGACTTGGAGATGCTAAGCCCAGCATGACAAAAGCATCGAAGCTCAATGCCCTCGCAGAAGTTGGTCAAGGGTATTTTGATTACAGCACCATTGGGATCCAACATACCAGTCTTAGTTATTGTGGGCAGGAACCAAAAATTTATACTAGCGGTCAAATGAAATACGCACGTACCTTAGGCCTCTGGACTGTCAAGCACCCCGTGTTCCTTTGGCTCCATATGTAGGATGTATCATTCACTTAAGACGAATTAAATCCCGACTACACTAAGCTTTCGACACAGTGCTCGGGTTCTCAATCCGCAAGTCAACTTGAGCCATACGTTCGTGCACAGTTCTACATACTCATCCCGTCATAAGCTACTATACATGCTTCTGGCATGAGAATCTCAACCTTACGAACCTTGGAACACACTGGAATCTCCAATCCCCCCTCCCTTCAAAAAGCAATCCGAGGAAGCCTCTCAAATTCCCGAAACACTCCAGTTGACTCTAGTCAAACATTTCTTTTTTCCATGGAAAAACGGTGACAATGGCCCGTCGAACTCACTCGACAATCCTAACTCAACCGGCCGATATGAAGTCATTAAGCTCGTCACTGGCCCACAGAAAATGATACCCAACATCGATTTGAACCTTAATATTTCTTTTTTGTCAGGCACTCATCAGTCTAATGGACAGACGCAGGAGGAACAGACCACTCTGCACCTGCCGATGCAAGGACAAGGCACTGCGTGATGAACCAGACTGGCGGTGCCTAGCCTCGCATGCGCCAGAAGCAAATCTGCCCGACAGTTTAAATAATTTCCAATGAGTCATTGTAGATTCGTCGATGGAATTCCCGATACCAAATGACAGATGGTTCTTTTGCGATTTGCGCGCCATATATCTGGCGGTGAAGGATCAAATTACGATGGAAGAGGAGAAAATAAAGGCTTGAAGAAAGCGGTAATTGCATTTTGTTGTTTCCAGCCATGGGTGGATATTGTACAGACATCAAATGTGAGTAAGAAAAGAAGGCGCGTAGAAGGAGGGAAGATTACAGAACAAGAGTGCTCAGACCCGGGATAGATGGGAGCAGTCAAGTGGACATGCAGAAGCGGAAGAGAAAAACAAAATGCGATTGACCGTGAGGTCGAGGGTCTAGATTCCTCTGGTATCAAGCATCCCGTGAAATCAAGAAAAACTCCGTCCGTCTATTCCAAAACGCCGAACACAGACAAGGGCAGTAACAAAGGAAATAGGCGAAACCACAGATAACGCGCAAAAGACACTTTTTTGAGGATGTGACCGAGATGAGACGAGGTGTGGCGGAGAAGCTCCATAGGAGCCAGGCGAGTTGGAGGTAGGATGGCAATGAGGTGAGTTCGTAGAGAGATGGTCAATCCGTCGAGATTAGGTGTAGGAAGATATGGCCGGGGATAAAAAAAAAGAGTCGAATGCCAGAAAAGATTCATCGCTGAGGAGCTCCCGAGACCGATGCAGTGAGAGCAAAAAGATTAAAAATGGGTATAGTCAATCGCTCATGGCCAGTGATAGACAGCCGTGTAGGGGGAAAAATGAAGTGGAGGCCGAATGAAAATGTGAAAATCTGATTCCTAGGTTAGCATTGACGCGGCTCTCTCACTGAACTGAAGGAATCGATAGAGACTGACCAGAGAACGAGACCAAACACCGGGAATGAAGCGTCGGTGACGTCGATGTTCCTTCACAGGCGCCAGACAAGAAAGCGAGGAATGCCAAAAGGTCGTGCTACCAAGATATCGAACAGGAGCGCTGGTGTGGGAATATCGACCGTGTCACCGTGAAGGATTTATTTTGGTGGTGGCTGAGGCGCGCCAGGCTTCTTCACGCCAGTTGTGTCGTAAGCGCCGCGTCCCATGTTGAAGGCCGAGAGGTCTCGCAGAATCATGTTAAGATCTGTAGCGATGGACATGGTCAGAGAATGGTGGACAAGAGCGGAAGACACAAGGCTGAACGGAGCAGAGAGGAATGAAGGCGTACCAGAGAAACAAGGAGGGTACCACGAACGAACACTTATATAGTGGTTCTTCGACTGGGCTTGTGCACTTCCACAGATAAAACCCCGATCCGCACCCCCGGAAAGCAGACCCAAAGCCAAGGTACAGGATGCAGATGTTCTAGATGGCGAAAGGATGCGCAAGTGGATAATGATTCGAGTGCCGTTCAGATGGGAGGAGAAGTTCCTTTTTAAAGAGAACCACTGGAGCAAAGTCGGGTGCCAGCAGAATTGTCAGGAATGTGACGACACAACCTCCGAGGAATAGGTAAGGATGGAGGCGAAGAGTCCAAGCAGATATTGATCGTTGGTGTGGAGATCCAATAATGAAAAATGGAAAATTCGACAGGTCGCGGCCCGTTGCTTTTTATGTGGCTGATAGTCAAAGCTGGATCGTAAATCCCAGACCACAAAAGTCCCAGAAAAGGTGAAGAATAAAGGGGAAAAAAAAGCAGATGGCCGGAAATTGGGGGAGGGCGAGGGTGGCTGCAGGATCAATGCCGTATAGTCGGAATCTGAACCAGCGAGAAGACACGGATCTCTGAGAAGGGATAGATGGAAGCACGGCAAGGGAGACCCTGCACAGGACAGAGTGCCGCGGAAACGATCCGGTAGATCCGGTTGTTAAATGAAGTTCGATGTATCGCAAGGGAGAAGGGAGAGAACAGGGCGGAAGAGTGAAGAGGCGCTTCCCAATGTTTTGATTTTCTTTTTTTCTTTTTCGTTGGTTTTTCCCCCTTCGTGATTGCAAGTTTGGATGGTTCTGGGTCGTTGCGGAAGGAAATGAATGGGGAGAAAAAGGATGACGGAGGACAGGTATGTCGACTCGTCGAGAGGTTTGAAGATGAAGGAGAGAAAGTCGCTTTAGGGGGAGGGAATGTATTGCGTAGATATAGGATGATGAATCTTAGGTCATTGGGAGCACCCTCCAAGTTTAGTCTGATCGACTATCTCATTCGAGCGGGCTTCCTTTTCCCATTATTTACTTTTTTTTTTTTCCTTTTTTCCTATTTTCCCAATTTCTGCTTCTGCTTCTTTTTTCTGTTTAATTTCTTCCTGCGTGGATGTTCCAAAAGAAAAATAAACTGCTTCTGGATTAGACGCTAGACTCGTTCTGTCAATTACAGACCATACAAGATCGCGTTCAATCCCACACCAGGAGACAGGGCGTTCTGAAATTGCACATGGACTATTTACCGAAATAGATCGATTTTCAGCAGCGCCGGAATCCCCCATAGAGATGAGACCCATAAAATACGAGATAGGTACTGTTCATGTTTGTTTCATTCCGTATGGCTTTGCACGCTAGTAATGTCATTGGTTCACTAGGGGGGTTTCAAAAATTCGCCAGAGTTCATTTATGTTGGCTTGCACTGTTTCTCCACTTGGAGGTGGGATTTTCTTTTCCTTTTTCTTTTTTGTTTCTTTTTTGATGCCAATCAATCAAATGTCATTCCTGGTAAATAAAAGTCTCCATATTTTCTTTGTTTAGCACCAGAGCGGCTCTCCCGTCCTCTGGTCCCGGGGAACAGGAACCCAACCCAGTCTGGATCGCCTCCCCCTTTTTTTTTCTCTCTCTCTCTCTCTTCTTCTATAGTATGCGTGTCTGACGTCTAGAGATTCATACAAACTCTAATGTTCGCAAGCAATCCAGTGGCCATGGAAGCCTAGGATTTCCTGCCAGCCCAAAGGTACCGCATGATAACCCCCAAATGACCCGATCGTGGATCCATCATAAATGTGTTTTCGATCTATCCAGCATTGCATCTGTTGAAAGTTCCCCGATGCTGGGTCAGGACAATTCTCTGGCACTGAAAATGACAAATTCAACCAAAGCAAATCATGAATATACAAAAGTGGACATAGGAGATGGATGGCTGCTACGACTCATCTGCTGATTGAGGCTGTTGGATGAATCAAGGTGATTTCTCGTCTGAGTCGACGGAAAGAAGCCAGAAACGCTGCCCCGGACAGCCCTGAAGTGGAGTCAAGACAAAAAGGGGAACGGAGCCGCGGCGCCGGAAGCGACAGCTGGTGTTTGTATGCAGTCAGGGTGAAGTGGTCGCGGAATATGAATGAATTCCAGCCGGGTCAAAACCCTCCCCCCCCCCCAAAAAACAACCATAGAGGTTCATAATAGTAGGAGCGAGACAATCCATCAAGACACCTTGTCCAGGTGAGCTCGGTATTGATCATCCTACTCCAATCGGCTTTTAGGCGAGACACGAGAAAGGCGTCAAGGGCCCCCATCCCATGATCATGAATCCGACCCTCGACGCCGCTGTCTCGGGAATAGAGTGTCTTTTTGGGCGGTTAGGTCCATTGCTCGTGTGTTGAGAGACATGATGTCTTGCTCATCTGTCAACACCGAAACATACTCGTGCCAGATCGGAAGCTGGACCTACGCCACCATTGTAGAGCGGGCGCCTTCAAAGACCACATACCAGGCTGGCCTCACTTCCTGGTCAAAGTCGAGACGTCTCGCCTTCTCGGGAGGTGGTCCGGATCAGGGAATCCTTGTCTCTGGTCACAGCACTCACGGGTCCTTAAGTTGGAAGAGGATAAAGGTCTGTGGCTTGTTGCTGCGCCCTACCGTGGTTTCTGAAGTGCTTCGATACCTGACCCGTCCTGCATATCCGGTTCTTCTCAACCTTCTCTGCATGTTTCTGGAAGGTCTGTCAGTGGGCCCCCCTAGCAATCCAGCTGCTCTCTCCTCCCCCCAGGACTTGTGTCTCATCTTTTGCTCAACTTGACCTGTCTCTGCACTGTGTCATCTAGTGGCAACTTTGATACTCTGATTCATTCGGAAGTTCATCTCTTCCGACCCTGTTTTAGGGGGGAGGAGCAGGGGTTACGCTGGGCTCCATCATAGGGGGTGGGTCTGGGGGGCGTGTGGCCTGTACGGGTATTAGGATCTCGAACAAGGACTCAGAGTCGCGTCCACATCGCAAGAGAAAAGTGTCCGGACGGGGGTATCAGTCTATCATGTCACTGTACATGTGAAATGAAACAGGGAGTCCTCGTGGTCTCGATAGGCGGAGCGGACTCAGTCAGGTACCTCTGGACATTCTTCCAACCTTCTAGCTCGTCCACCAAGACCGGGTGGTTGGGACCGCTCCCCACGGAGTCCTGCTTGGTTCGGGAAGGACAAGGTTTGCTGCGTCCTCCATCTCCACTTGTATGGTACTCCCTGGCGCCGCGAAGAGACGAGGTCCTCACCTTTTGATGGGAATTGAACCGGGAGTAACCAACTCATGTAAACACGAGCACCATGTGTTTTTGTACCATGTACCAGGGAGTCATATGAGTATGTATTCACCGGTCGATGCCTCGAACTACTCCCCTTCTCTCCGTGACTTCTCGACTCTGCCCTCTAGAGTTTCCATAGTGACTCCAGAATTGGACCACCCTAGTTTTCCCGATACAGCCCATCAAGGTGATTCTCCAAAACCCCCAGTCAACATAACTTACCAGTATGATGTATCACGCCCTTACACAATACCAACTGGGTCAATACAGAAACTCAGTGTCATGATTAGTGGATCACAAAGTCCACACCAGCGGGTACGGTACCCTTAATATGTTCCCACCTTGTTCCGAGATCACATCTGTGATTGGCCAATCACTGTGTTTCAGCCATGTGGCCGGATGCGCTAGGGACTAAACGGGGGGGGAGAGGAGGGATCATGATGAGGGTGACGACGGCGAGCAGAGAGCTGAAGCTGACAAGTCCATTTTATTTCCCATAAGCGATGTTAATCACACATTTGCAGTTCTCATGCATGCTTTGAATATCATCCATTCCTGCAGGACCAAGGTGTCATTACAAGCTCATAGACTCGATTGCCACAAACGGTGGCAACGGGAAAAGAAAAAAAGGCTTAATTAGAGCAGCCCCCCCCCTTTCCTTCTTCTCAATGAACATCAAGCGGAAGGGTACAACATCGGAATGGAGCGATCGGGACAAAAAATCAAAAAAGAGGACCAGACGAGACCCAAGTTTGGGGCCCACCGTCCAACCAGAGAGACCTGTTGCCGGCAATCCTCTTGGAGATCACTAGCTCACACTCAATGCCTCGTGACATGTAAATCCTCCTCCGCTAATCCTGGTGAGCTAGAAGGATGATCGCTGCCGTTTGGTCGGATTCCGAGGGTTGTCTGCTGCGTCTTGCACATGTATCTCCCACCATCAAGTCGATGCTGTGAGGTAATTGACCTTTCCCGCCGTTATGTGCAGAAGAGAGAGAGAAAGAGAGAGAGAGAGACAACTTTCCAGTCTTGGCCTGACGTGAGATTTCCGTCCGAGTCATCAAAGCTTGAAGCCAGAACACACAGGAATCGAGTATTAACGAGATGGAAAACCCCCAGTAATAAACAAGACTGCCGATACAGTAAGCCTCACGGGCATCGAACCATGATGACAGTTTACAGTATTCTATTTATTTGATTTTTTATTTATTTTTTTTCAAAAGGAATCAACTTCCTCTTTCTGTGGTGATGGGGCTCTTGGGGGCCCATCTCATCGGCCCATTGGTACACACTAGAGCCGCGCTAGAACCCGTATCGAACAAACAGAAAACGCGACCTAGCGGATTGAAGATGCGCTGAATTCGATTGAATGAAAGATGGCACGTAGACTGCAGAGTCAAGAGGATACGAGAGACTCTGGTATAGAGTATATACCTACAATATGTGCAAGTTGTACAGTAATACGCGCCTGGCTGAGGTCTCTTTTGGTGCGCACCTTGACGATTCAGACGGGAGACCCTTTTTATCTTCCAGTGTTCGATCGATCTCCGCCGAGAGACCTCACCCATCCGAACGCTTGTCTTGTTCAAAGCGGCGGGACAACTGTACAAGGACGACCAAGCCCCAGTATAAACACCAAACTTACTGTCGTTCGAGGCTATCGCTTAGTGAGGGCCTTGTTCGGGTCCATCATTGAGTTAGGAAGGCGGTTTTTCGACCCGGTGGATTTCCGCCGTTGTCCGCGCCGGCCCCCCCTGGCTCCCGTTTTCCCCCCGTTTCCCTGAGGGATCCAGGACGCGTTCTCCAAGTAATATCATGCGGGAAAAATTACACTCCTCCATTCATATGGGGGTGGTCTATTGGCTATCTTGACGATCCCTGGTCGGTGGGAGTGGATAGGAACTCCAACTGACAGGGATGTCTTCCCGTCAAGTCGTGGACACGGATTAAGATTAAACAGGAAGCAGGTGAGAGAGAGAAAAGAAAGAGGAGAGAGAGGGAGAGAAGGAAACCCCCTTATTGAGGAATCCTTGTCAGAACATCAACATCACCCATGAAGCTTATGACGCGGGAACCATAATAAGCTTTGTGGCCCAGAAGGGAAAAAAAGAAACACCCCGGGATCTCTCCTCGCTTACGGTCTGATTCCGCGGTCGCAGGGGATGGACAAACAGATGTCGAGAGACCGGCTCCAGCGTTGATTTCATCGTCCGCGACGGGCTCGCGCTCATGCTCACTTGCTGGATGATTGTCTACATGAGAAGCCTGGAGACCGTTGCAAAGGTCCCGTCTTCGACCCGATCCAACGTCCCAACGCCACGGGGGTGGTGCTGGGTCGGCTCTTCCAATCAGAAGTGGGCGCACCACATCGGGTTCCTGAATCTGCTCGCGGACGCGTCTCCAGTCCGGCTGTATGCATTAGTCCTCCCGCTGGGAGAGTACCAAAGTTTGACTGGCGAATCCGCTGGAGTGCATGAACGGTACTTTGGGGGGCCCCCTTTGTCGTCAACCCCGGTCGATCATCCAATCGTAGTCATTTGGGCTTCGCTGGTGAATGAGTCCAATCATTCAATTGGGAGGAGCATACGTCCTGGAACCAGCGATGATCTTTCCGATCAATCCTGGAGTGGATTGAAAATGGGACCTTGGGGCTCAAAGGTCCCCCCCGGCAGAGCTTCCAGAGAGCCGAGAGCGGATAGGTATACCGTGCTTCAATCATGGAGAGACTCGGTCGTTCTCTTCACTTCAGTCAATTTCCCATTCGTCGGACTCGAGGGTTCCTTACAGCCCACAGAATGTATGTCGCACATCAAGCCTGCAGCGGGTATGCACATTCCAGAATGGATTCAGACCCTTCCAAATTACCCGTCCAGCCATCTAGGGCGGGCGTTGGACACTCGGTCGGTGGCAAGAGGTGCGGTAAGGACCAAGGATATCCCGGGACTTGGGATGCATTTCGTGCATTGCTGGGGTCGAGATCGAGGGATCGCAAGGTGATCCCAACGCCAACCATCTCTTCCCCCGCCGTCCTCGTACTTTGACGTGGATTCCAATGAGGCAGAGCCGGGAAACCTTGCCGTGGCGAACATGAACTCATTACCTCGATCTCCAGACAGGGTATCTTGCAGAGGCAGTACTTTTGACACATATGATACGGATGAGATGGATACGGGTGGAACATTCTGGGCCGACACTGATCAAGAAGAATTTGCGTTCATGTGTGGTTTGCGCGGTCATCGCACTTACGAGTCTGTGGTCCATCCTTGCCTGATCATCCTCGCGGATTGCTTTGCAACCTTTGGCCATGTAATGTGAGGGTCTATTGATGTGGCAAATTACATACTGCTCATGTCATCACCTCATCTCTTCCGTAGCAGTGGGGTGGGTTTTCCTATTGCAGCAGATCAACGATGGTGAATCATATTGAGACTTGCGCGGATGAACGATACCAAAACAAACTGTGGGCCATCAGATGGGTCCATGGCTACCAGGGTACCCAAGCTGGATTGGCCAAGCCAGTCGAATGGGGGTTTCTCGTCGGCAATCTACAGTACTGAAAATATGGACATTCTACAGAGTATATTCTGCACCGAGTCGACCATCTTCGACAAGTTCATTGAAATGGGCTGCATTTTGCCATTGCTCACAACTACAATTAACGAGGATTGCTATATCCAGTATAGTACGGTGCAGTATCAACAAATCCATGGAAAGGACAGGAAGATCCTGCGGGCGAGTCCGACTCCACTAGAGGAAGTCTTCTGGAACAATGTGGGAACCTGGACCTCGACCGTACGACAGCACCTGACGCCTGACGCTTGACGTTTCCAATTTCCTTCCGTATTTCTCTGTACGATGGAGTCACCGTCCAAGTTCCCGTTCGAGTAGCCCACTCGATCATGTGAGACACCCCTACTACATGGGTACGAACTAGAACTGAATTGGGTCTAGAATGCTTTTCATTCTATCTCATAGACCCCATGCTCTAGTGCAGTTAGTGTGACGACCCCATGGTCACACAGGATACAGCTATACACAGTTACACACTGTGAGTATACAGCTTGCTGAGAGCCCCAAACAGACTGCGGCCACCAAGCTATCCGTGTGGGAGAAAAAAGGAATACATAGCTCCGCAAGGTGCCGTGCGAATCCGCTGTGGACTCTTCTCCGAGCACGTTTCAAATCGACCCGGAATACGGACAGGATGCTTATCGAGGCTGTGTGAAAGAACTGCCGACCCGTCAGATAGAGTAGGAACTTTATGGATCTCATTTGAAGATTCTTCTAGAAGGATTGTATCTTTCGGTCATGATCGCCTCCACAAACGTGCCCTTTTAGTTAGATCACATGATTTTCGTGTACGGAGAGAGGGGGGAGAGGACTCTTGATCATGATTTTTGGATGATAGTATCTTTTTTTTTTTACTTATTCTATGATTATTCTCTTCTTAGTTTCTGGTTGGCACTCAAACCATCCAATTTTGATAAAGGGATGTACATGTACATCTCCGTCCCTGAGACCGAACTTGGACCGGTTAAGCCTTGATGTCGATCTGCAGGCTATTTGTCTTTCCGACGACGATCAATGATCCGCGTCAGAGTACACATGGGACCATTGCAACAGACCAGTTGCTGATCCTTGGGAATGACCCCCCTCCAAATTGAGGAACTCGAGAGATAAGCATCACCTGCACCATTCATACACAGTAGTATACCATGTGGTACAATCCTGTCGCATGTGTCAATGGCCATTGGATGCCATTTTGGCACCAGAATCCAGTGTCTCGGGAGCGGTTTCTCTCTCTCGCGCGTTTGCCTCTCTGCCGCGGATCTCTCACCTTGCAGCTTCAAAGCTCGATCAGATCTAGCGGGTATTGACGTGAATCTCGTATTCATCAGAATCCTGTGAGTGAAAGGTCGCCGCACAGTCAACAAGATATGAGCGAACTTCCAATGCATCCCGGTGATACCAACATGTCCTCGTCTGACTCTCCCAGTCTGCGGTCAGCGTTACAATCATACGTGACAAAAGCTCCAGGACTCTTGAGACCACTTCCGGCTGACGCCACTTTTGGATCCCACAATGCCGAAAGTACTTAATCAATCTCCGTCACGAGAATTTGAGGCAAAAAAAAAACAAATAAACAAATAACAAATAAAAAAAATAGAAATAAAACAAAGGGACCATCGAAACGGATGGGTCTCACCAGAACGCCTCCTCCCCCCTGGGGCTTCGGAATTGTCAACACAGCTTCCGCGACCACTCACAATTCCACGGCTCTTGCTTCCAGAAGGCCTGAGTTTCCCAATTGCCTGGACTTTGGGTTCGGCTAGTGGAGATCGACCGGGGGAAGGAAAGGAGGAGGAGAAAGAGGTTGGGAGTCGTGTGTCGCCCAGTCGCGACTGTCTCTCTCTCTCTTACACTCTTTCTGGCTTTTGTTTTTTTTTTCCTGTCATTTGTATTTTGTCAAGGTTCTGGAATGGGAAACAATCCTCCGTCCAGTCTGGTGGCATTGTGGAAGTGGAATATCGGGTAAAGAAAGATAGAACAACAATAACAACAAAAAAAAAAAAAAAAAAAAAAAAAGGAACTCTCCCGGTCCAGGCCCAGACTCGGATCTTTTTCCGTTTTTCTGTCTACCTGAATGCCTAGATGTCAACATCGATCAACGAACGACACCTTCGACGAGGTGCAGTAGTAGGTTTCCTACGTAACTATTGATCACTTGAGACCTCTTCCGCCATCGGGGGACCCGGTTACTCACTGGGAGATGCAATCCCCGAAAGCCAGCTAGCTCAATGGCAGTACTCAAGGTGTGACTGATATTTGATTGAAGATGGTACCGTAGAATTGTCAATTGATCGGCTACTACTTCTACGTATACCGTGGACCTGGTACCATCTCACTCTCGTCAATCTGCTTTGACCCCCTTCGCATCTCTACGTGTGCCTGAATCCTCAGGCGTGAATGCGATCCAGATACACATCGTTTCTCGCAGAGTTCGTACTTCTGTCTTCCAATGATTCCTTCAGAGAATTCGACAGACATCATCGCGATGAGTATGTCTTACTTTGTAAAAGGTACGACTCCTCGTCACAAGTTCCGTTCCAATCGGCATGTGATCTCCAACTCGACTAATCCCCATTGAAGCTCACCCAGCTGGTGGTGTAGCTTGTCGATTGCAGCTGGCCGAATCTTCTGTGTATGTGACCCATCATATATGGATTCTACAGATTCAAGTTGAATCCACGGGCAATGCCATGTACTTGTGTACTTTGGTACGACTCCTCATCTACAGTTCCCCCGAGCCGGGCCGCTACGGTAAGCCTCAAAACTCCTCCAGGATCCAACAATAGTCAGAAACTACTCCCCCTTCTCAAGAGCACAAATACCTCGAAAAAAAAAGGCAAATAACCTCCCGACTCGGCTGAAAAGCTACAACTATGCACTCGGCCTGGGCTTTGGACCTACAGTACACATCCACCATGCCAGATCATCCTCCTACGTACCAACAGTACCTATACCAAGCATCCAACATGTCGGATCTCGGCTGCAGCCGACCGACACTTGACTCGCATGCAGATGCAGGAAGAGGAATCCCCGTCCCGAACGCCGAACAGATCAATTAGATCTACATGATCCATCCTCAGGAAAGAGTGATCAAAAAGGGTTCCCCGTGCTTTGATTGCATGGATAGAGATCGTACTGCAGAGCGGAATTTTGTGCAAGGAACCTGGCCAATCGGACTTGGTTTGACGGGCTGGACTGGACTGTATGTACATGTACAGTATAGATCCAGAGGCGTAGATCGAGGTTGCATGTCATTTCAGCCTTGAAAACCTATCAGGTAGATTTGGAATTGAAAAAAGAAAAAAAAAATCCAGGATCAAGCTGTACTTTGTGTATGTTCCAATCGGAAATGGGATTGAGGTGTGGTTTGTGGTCTTTTTTCTTTCCAAAAAAAAAGTAGAAAGATTCCAAATCTTGATTTCCATTCTCTCGGATTTAATGCATCTGTGGTATGTTTTTATTTTTTTTCTTCTTTTTTATTTCAGAAATTACAGGGACCTCGTCGGAAGATCGAAATATAGCCGTGTGATGCAGAATGATGAGTCGAGATTAGCTTTTCGATCGGACATTTTCTCATAGGTCTTCTTCCTTTTCGGAGAGATCCTCTTCTCAAAAGGTGTACTTGAGTATCTCAGCTGCATCTGAACCTCTGCTGAATGGGCCAGGACGCTCTATGGCGTGTGGCTGAATGGGAGATCATCACAGAAATCCAAGACTCATCGGAGATAGTTGACTTTCCACTGATTTGTCAAAGTAGAGCATACGTCACCGACTAGGCGCAAGGCTTGCCACCTTGGGTATACTTTGGGTATAGGAGAGGAACTGGAAGAAGATGCAGGAAGTACTGCTATAGGTGGCGGTCAAATGTGTAGCAAGAAAGCTCGAGTTCTTCAGTTGCCAGCTCTATTGCTGACAGTACTGCATATATGCTTCGATGTTGAGTGCAGAAACAAGTTTATTTGGCATTGCACAGAAGGTGCGTCCAACGATGCCCTTTCGTACATGACTTGTCAAGTCATTGAATCCATGATCGATTCCAGAAAAATACCAGGTCTCATTATTTGATTATGGTCAACTTTATGTAGTCGTAAAACCCTGCGGTGGGCATGTGTCACATCGCCTGCCTGGGTGCCTATAGTATGTGCACATTGCTCATTTCATGTAACTTGTGTTTTCGTGGCCAGAATGCGCTTGGAAAGATATGGGGAACTCTTCCCATGAGGCCCCTCACAAGCATGATTGCATTGTGGAGTAGGCCATTTCAAACTGTATATCACAAATCAGTCTCAACGCACAATCATCTCCTGGGTACTGTTTATCCATGTATGTGTCTGAATTTGTACACACTCACCTGTTCGTTTGTCTGACAGATCAGCACTCGCGGCCCATTGGAGGATGCCGGGGAAATGTCCTTGACCACCTCGTCATCCTCTACACCCTGTTCATTGGCCTTGGCCTCGATGGCAAAGCCGAGGCACTGACTCTTTTCCACCAGGGCTTGCCGAAGAAGGGCACTTTTCTCGCCGATGCCACCGGCAAAGACCAGCGCGTCAACCTTGCCGCCCAATTTCAGGTAGTAATTGCCAATGTACCCCAACATTCGGTCGACGACGATATCAAAGGCGAGCTTGTGAGCTTCAGAGGGGAACTTTTCAACCGCAATCTGTGCAAAGTCCGTGGTTCCCGTGAGAGCCTTCCATCCGGACTTTTTGTTCAGAATCTCTTCCGCCTGAGAAGGGACGCGCAAAGCTTGGGTCAGTCCATTGATCGGATAGAAGATCATCGAGTATCGGACTCACCGTGCTAATGTGCATTTCCTTGGTACTTGCGGGGCTCAATTTGCCCGCATCGCTTGTGTAATGAAACACGAGGCTGGGATTGTCGAGCCTGTAAGAGAGAGCTCTGCAAGACGAGTGTACTTTCACACAGACTTACGAGGGATCAATATCGCCGCTGCGAGTCGCACCCGGTAGCCCCGATAAGGGAGTCAGACCCATCCTAACCAGCCACGTCAGCCACGTCAGCCTCCAACTTGAACAACCGATCTGAAAGCACAAGCTCTCACGTTGTATCTACCGATTTCCCATCTTTAATGGCACACATTGAAGCTCCGCTTCCAATGTGCATGGCAATCACGTTGGTCTGCTCTTGAGGTTTCCCTAGAAATTGGGCGACGGAGCGCAGAATGAAAGAGTAGCTGATCCCATGGAACCCATACTTCCGTAGTCCATTGGCTTTGGCAATCTCCTGGTTAATCGGGTAGGTCTTGACGCAGTCAGGCAGGGTCTGATGAAAGGCCGAGTCGAAGCAGGTAATGCTTTTGACGCTGGGAAGTTCCTTCTTGCACAGTCGTACAATTTCGAGCGCAGAGAAGTTGTGCCTGAAGAAGGAAGATGGCAATGGGTACCAATTAGTTCAATCTTGAATCTGTAAGGATCTTGTCGGCACTGAGGTGTCGTCGAGCTTGGTCACATACAGCGGAGCCAGATCCTCCAATTTCTCCAGATGGTGAAGGGTGTCATCATTAATCTCCACGGCCTCGTGATACTCCCCTCCGTGTACGATGCGGTGGCAGATGTAGGCGAGGTCATGTTCGCTAGCCACCTCTGATAGCTCGGGATCCTTGAAACAGCGTTGAAGGATGTATTTGAACGCATCTTGTGGAGTGCCCAATTCCTCCTCCAGCTCCTCTTTCACTTTGGTCTCTCCATGCTGGTATTTGAAGGTGGGGGGAGGTGCTGTGATGCCCGAGATTTGAGCGTCGGCGATCGCCTGCGGGGGATTTTCGCATGTATAAAAAGTGACTTTGACGGAGGAGGAGCCCGCATTGACAGCTAGGATATACTTCCCCATGATTGACGGATGGCAATGAAATTGGGATCAAGTACTCTCTCTTTTGAATTTGGGATACGATGACTTTGCCCTTTGTCTTCATTGACAAAGAAGCTATGCTCGTTCGGAAGTCACCGCCGTGATTGATGACTTGACTCTGGTGGGACGATGGTCGGTAGCTGCGGAACAGCAGATGATGTCAGAGTCGTCGGGTCGGCTCCGAATCGCCGGGTGACGTCGGGTGCAGTGGGGCCACGCAGCCAATGAAAGTGGGGAGGACGAGACAGGGACGTGGAAGTAAATAAACTTGCTGAATACAAGTGTCTCGGTGCTTGCCAGACGGGCCCCGATGGTCACCGTGGGTTGAGGGAGATCAGATTGGAGTTGTCCCTCTTGTAAGGCTCGGAAGTGCGGGGATGAGGAATGCAGGCTCCGAGGAAGACCGCGAAAAAAAAAAAACAAAAAACAAAAAACTGGGCATGACATACAAATTAGGTCATTGCTTGGTCTGCTCAATCGACATACTGCTGTGACCTTCATGTACCTGGAATCGTCAATCAACCGCGTTGATGTAGTTCATACCTCAGGCTAACCAAGTGGAGGTGTACCCTATTTAGCGCTTGCACTCAATACCTGCTGAGCTCTCGCCGTTGTTCATCATCTTTCTCGGAAGGCCCTGTTCCATATCGCACCAGGCACAACTCCATCGTAACGTTCACCTTTGGCTCGTGGGCCAAAGAATCAAACCTTACTTCTTCCTGTTGACACTGCCACGTGGATTTTCCTTCCCCTGCCAAGATTCCCAAGTCCTTGACCTTGAGATACCGAATCGCATATCGGTATCAGCCATGCCGGGAGAAGTAATCGATCGACCCAACCCGGGGCCTCTGCCCTCCCAATTGCCAGACGAGGTAGCACAGCTGGCGATCACGCTAGAATCCAAGAAGCTGGACCCGGAGATCATCAATGCTCTGCTCAAGTTTCGCAGAGCCGCATCTTATGTGGCGGCCGGTAGGTGCTCGAACGATGCCCACGACCAAACTTAAAAACTAGATTATTGACGGCGTTTACAAGCCATGATCTTCCTTCAAGATAACACCCTGCTCGAACGGGATCTGACTTTCGAGGACATTAAGCCCAGATTGTTAGGTACATGATTGCTCCCCCTCCCAGCAACGGTTATTATACCCGCGCATAGGTTCGAATACTCATCTGCGCCGTTTCAATAGGTCACTGGGGAACATGCCCGGGTCTCATCCTGGTATACTCGCATCTGAATTACTTGATTCGAACTCGCGATCTGAACATGCTCTATGTGGTCGGACCTGGACACGGTGCCCCGGCTATCCTCGCATCCCTCTGGTTGGAAGACTCGCTGGCGAGATTCTACCCCGAGTATAGTCGCAATAGCAAGGGTTTGCATCGCCTGATTGCCAACTTTAGCACATCATCGGGATTCCCCAGGTAGGATGCCCTTCAGCCTTAACTTATGGAAGTAGATTAGTTGACAACCATCCGTTGGGTGACAGCCACATCAATGCCGAGACCCCCGGCGCGATCCACGAGGGCGGCGAGCTCGGTTATGCACTGTCGGTATCATTCGGTGCGGTGATGGATAACCCGGATCTCATCGTGCCTTGCATCGTTGGAGATGGTGAGGCGGAAACGGGTCCCACAGCCACGTATGTATCCCCTATGTTTGTTTTTTCCCTCGGTACGACAACGGCACGTGCTGACTTACAGGTTCCAGTTCATGGCATGGAATCAAGTATATTGATCCCAAAGAGTCTGGAGCAGTTCTGCCTATCTTACATCTGAACGGCTTCAAGATCAGTGAGCGCACCATCTTTGGATGCATGGATAATAAAGAGCTCGTGAGCTTGTTCAGCGGCTATGGCTACCAGGTCCGCTTGGTTGAAGATTTGGAGGACATCGATACCGACCTGCACTTCTCCATGGCATGGGCAGTCGATGAGATCCAGAAGATCCAGAAGGCTGCTCGTTCGGGTAAACCGATGGTCAAGCCGCGATGGCCCATGCTGATTTTGCGGACACCCAAGGTGAGCGCATTTGAGCTTCATCCCAATACGATCAAATCGGACTAATGGGGTGATCTAGGGTTGGTCTGGTCCCAAGGAGCTGGGTGACCAATACATTGAAGGGTCATTCCATTCTCATCAAGTACCCTTGCCCAAGGCCAAATCCGACCAGGAGCAACTGGGCATGCTTCAAAAATGGCTGGCCGACTACAAGCCCCGAGAACTGTTCACTGAGAGCGGAGACATCACTGACGACATCAAGTCCGTGATTCCTCAAAAGGATCACATGAAGCTTGGTCAGCGCGTTGAGGCCTTTGACAAATACGAAGCGCCCATTCTTCCAGACTGGAAGAAATTCTGTGTGGCTCAGAGCAGCCAGGAAAGCGCCATGAAGACCATCGGGAAGCTGATCGATGAGGTCTTTGTTCAAAACCCTCACAGCGTGCGTCTTTTCAGCCCCGATGAACTCGAGAGCAACAAGTTGGATGCTGTCTTTGATCACACCAATCGAAACTTCCAGTGGGATGAGTTCGCCAATGCCCGTGGAGGTCGAGTGATTGAGGTGCTGAGCGAGCACATGTGTCAGGGCTTCATGCAGGGATACTCACTGACGGGACGGGTGGGAATTTTCCCATCCTATGAGAGCTTCTTGGGTATCATCCACACTATGATGGTGCAGTATGCCAAGTTCATCAAAATGGTACGTGATCTTCCCTCCTGAATGTTGCCGTTTTCCCAGATCAACGCACTGACTCAACCGGGCACAAAGGCTCGTGAAACCAAGTGGCACCGTGCTGTCAGCAGTCTCAACTACATTGAGACCAGCACATGGGCTCGTCAAGAGCACAATGGCTTTTCCCACCAGAACCCATCTTTCATCGGAGCGGTCTTGAAACTCAAGCCCGATGCGGCTCGTGTGTATCTGCCCCCCGACGCAAACACCTTCTTGTCGACCGTGCACCACTGCCTGAAGTCAAAGAACTACATCAACTTGATGGTTGGCTCCAAGCAGCCGACCCCCGTCTACCTGACGGCCGAGGAAGCCGAGAATCACTGCCGTGCCGGCGCCTCGGTGTGGAAATTCTGCAGTACCGATGACGGACTCGACCCGGACGTGGTCTTGGTCGGTATCGGTGTCGAGGTCATGTTTGAGGTGATCCAAGCAGCGGCAATTCTGCGAAAGCGGGCTCCCTCATTGCGCGTGCGAGTTGTCAACGTGACGGACCTGCTCATCCTGGAAAACACGGGCTCCCACCCACACGCGCTTTCGGGGGATGCATTCGACAACCTGTTCACCCCGGACCGACCCATCCACTTCAACTACCACGGTTACCCAGTGGATCTGCAGGGATTGCTCTTTGGCCGTCCCAAGCTCGACCGAATTTCCATTGCTGGCTATATGGAGGAGGGCAGTACCACGACCCCCTTCGATATGATGCTGGTGAACCAGACATCTCGCTACCACGTTGCACGGGCCGCGATTGAAGGGGGCGCCAAGCGCAACGAGCAAGTCCGCATCCACCATCAGGAATTGACGTCTGAGCTGAGTCACAACATCTTGGAGACGAGAAAGTATATCACTACCAATCACCAAGGTCAGTCCCTCAACCCCTCTTTACTTGCCTCTCCCCCTTTTTTCGCCCATTTGCGTGTATGCTGACTTAGCTTTTTAATGTCAGATCCGGCGGGCACTTATGATATGCCCGAGTTTCAATGAAATCTGTTCGAGAGACAGGAGGGGAAAGGAGAGAGCAGGATGGAGCATCGCGGTGCCGCGACAAGATTTCCGAGAGCCATGTGATTCAGATCCAGCAATGTCCTTGCACTGAAGGGTTTGGAGTTCCCGGCCAGCCACTTCCTGGGCTAATAGAGAATCATGCCAAATACTACTTTTAATACGAAGATGTTTTGCCTTTCCAATCAATCTCACAGATCAAACCGCATGGTAATGTTCATACGTCCCTAAGGCCTGTAACAGAGTGACAACTGCAAGTTGTGGGTGAAGAGCATACTCTGCTCAACGGTCACGCTGGTGGGGCTCTCTCCGTCTTGAAGCATCGTCGTTCGGGAGTCCAGCACTCAACACGGTGCTATTTGCGTAGCTCGTTGAAGCTCACACGAATTGAGAGCAGGGAGGTGAATCGGGGGTTGGAGAGGGAGAGAAGCCCTCCATGTTTTGATGTGGACTGTTTGCCGCCCTCGCAACCAGGCACTGATCACATGCAGCGAAGCTCTTGGGTGGAATGAGTCTGTGCTACGTTGGACTCGAGGCAAATGGCGGGAATGAAGGCTCATTAATTTCGAGTCGTCTTCAAGGCCTTTTGATCATGCATGTCCAATATACGCTCGAGGCGGTGATTGAAATTCCAGCACGAACAAAAGATGAGCGAGGAAAGACTTGATGGGACTCCGATTTTACCTTGCTGGGTCAAACAATCGAGGAAGCTGGGATAGGTTGGTCCCACCGGGGGTACCCTTGACCAGTATGACAATTGAAGTGACGGGACTGACTCTTGGACTGTGCAGGACGCGCTGGGTTTGAAGAGTGATCACTGTACTTCTTTTTTTTTGACCAATCACAATCCCTCATCATGGTTGAGTGAGGAGTATCAGAGTTTTGGCCTTATCAAGGTGAATTGGTCCTGTCAGATTTTGGAATCAAGGAGGACCTGGTGAGATTCTCGAGAGCTGATCGATCATCGAGCGATATCCACACAGGGTTGCCTGTTACCTAATTATAGGGTTCAGATCAAATAAAACGCAGGCAGCTACCGTAGCTGAGAAGCATGGGCTTGATATGGATGACGAGCACCATCACTGCGATCAGTAGTGACTCTGAACCGCTGCCTGTTTGGAGGCAGGCGAGGGCTGAGTTGGGCACAGACATCAGTAAGCGTGGAGGAGCAGAGGCTCCTTGATGACAGGATCGAGGTCTAACCCGATCGGGTAAAAACTGCGAGTTAATTTGAGCCCCGAACCCCGAGCACCGACGTGAGGGGACTGGAACTGGAACTGAAACTGGCTGCGCCAGGTTCACTGCACAAATCATCTTTCTCGGAGGTGTGACATGACACGCTCACGGCCGGACAGAAGTTCGGTCCGAATAAGAATCTCGCCCATCGGCCGGTGATGTCATTTCAGTACATCATCATCACCACTATTGGCACACACACACACACACACACACACACACACACACACACACACACACACACACACACACACACACACACACACACTTAACACCTGATGATCATGCTCGTGGTAGAGGACTAAACTGGTTGATTTGCTGGTCAGATGCACTTGACTTCTTCTTGGCCTTGAAGCAATTCTTGCTTTCAACGACCACCCCTGTCTGAGTCTAGAGCGATCTCACAATCGGTCCTGAGTTTTTCATCGGAAGATCCTCGATGGCCGTTCTCCGACGGTAAGGCGCAAGTGGAAGACCCGCTGCCCGCTGGTCAGTTCCCGAGTTCCACGCTGCGAGCACCCAATCTGGACGGTCTTGCGAGCGCAAGTGGAACAGTTTACAAGTCATCTCACGGGTGATTCGCTGTCATCGATCACCATGGAGTCCTTGCAACAATTCCTTCTCGCTGCGCCCCAGAGTACACATGCCGTAGGGCTTATCTAGGAACAAAGGTGCAAGTGCCGGCTCTTCTCATCGGCGAGGAGAAACTGGCCCAGTACACTGGCTCAATCAGGAAATAACGTCGAAGGTTAAAAAAAAAAAGAAAAAAGAAAAGATAAACGTGGTCGCCTTTGTACGTCTAAAGTTTTCCTTCCCGTGAAGCTGATTCGCCGTGTGAAGTGTATTCCTCCGTCGCCGACCCTCCAGCATCTGGCGGAGCTCGGGATGCATCAAAGAGTCTGGGAATTGGATCACGACCAACGGTCGTGGGTGGATGTCTTGAATTTTGCTATTTAGTTTCTCCCCTTTCCCTTGCCTGTCACCCTTTTCAATCTGGCCCAAACACACAGCAATTGCAACTGGATAGTGCTTTCTACGATTTCTTCTCCCACTCGGCCACTCAACTTTCTCTCCATCGCATCCGAGATCAACCGGGTATATCGGCACCGGCTTCCCTCGTTTGCACTCAGAGTGGGACACACAACTATCCAGGATATCCAGAGGAGGAAAAGAGAAACACAAGAATTTGCTGTCGCCACTGGACTGGAAGCCTGCTTCGTTCCTATCATCAATTTCGATTTCCTGTGGCGTGCTCGAGCAAAAGAAAATAGTCTTCTTGTCATCCCGCCGAAAATGTCTGAGCATCAGATACTGGGACAAGGCTGCCATGCGAAGATTCCTGGCATCCATACCTCATATGGTTATGTGCCATCGCTTGGTGCGGGAATCGCATTCTGCACTCTTTTTGGCCTGACCATGGTTGCTCACACGGTGCAATTCTGCTGGAAACGGACATGGTGGTGTGCTGTATTTACCGTTGGCGCATTCGGTACGTTGTGCAAATCTCCCATCCCGATATGAGGAAAAGCAAAAGCTTCATCTCTTCAACCTGGCTGCGATTCGCCTGGGCTCTCGAGATATCTGTGATATGGGCAGGAGGGTGGACTTTCGACAGCCGATTGGGGTACCTCTCCATCTCTGCTTAATTGTCTGGCTGACCATATGCGACTTTCATTCTACAGTCGAGCTTCTCGGTTGGGCAGGCCGAACCTGGTCCTCCGAATGTCCATATAATTCAACTGCATTTCTCATGCAAATCTCGACACTAATCATGGGTGAGTCTTGCGTCTACCTTCCATTCCCTTCCAGCTGGATGAGCCTGTTCCTAACGAAACTATTTCCACCACAATCCAGCTCCAACCTTCTTCGCCGCCGGCATCTACATCCTCCTCGGCCGCTTCATTCAAATTCTCGGTCCCGAATCATCCATTCTGAAACCAAGCCTCTACCTCTGGATCTTCTGCACCTGCGACGTCATCTCACTCCTCCTCCAAGCCATCGGCGGTGGCATGGCCTCTGCCGAAGCGGACAAAGTCGACGGCGACACCACGCCCGGCACCAACATCATGGTCGCAGGTATCGTGTTCCAACTCTTTGCCATCACCGTCTTCGTTCTCTGTGCCGCCGATTTTGTCCGTCGGACCTTACGCCGTCGCCTGCTTCAATCGCTCAAGGGGTCCGTCATGCCTTTGCTGGGCGCCATGGTGTTCTCCGTGCTATGCCTCTACGTGCGGAGTATCTATCGAACGATCGAGTTGTTGCAGGGCTGGAGTGGGTACTTGATCACCCATGAAAAATACTTTATTGCACTGGATGGCGCCATGATGGTCGCGGCGGTGGTCGTGTTCAATGTGATTCATCCGGGCTGGTTTCTGCCTGATCAGCACCGTTCTGTGGGAGGGAAGAGGGATTATAGCTCGGAAGAAGCCGAGTTGAGTTCTCGTCCGAGTGCGTGATTGTGGAAGGTGTGCTTGTTTCGTTTTCCACGATGAAATGACCTGAGTTAGGGAGTCCTTTGTCTTGTATTGCTTGCTGTTTTTTTTTTTTTTTTTTTTTTTTTGCATGTCTGAGCTTCGTGTTTTCTTTCTCTGTTCCTTTTTTTTAAGATCTCCCCCACGGGTTGAAGTGGGTGAATCGGCTAATGTGCTTTGGTCGAAGATGGGGGTCTTTCTCTCCAATCGCTATCTAGATACAACTACCAGATTACATCCAAAAATCTATTTTGAACACAGATCCCTATGCCATGAGCATTGATCTTGGGTTGATTCATTGTCCATTCATCAAGTGGTGTCTCGTACAATACCCAACGCTGTCGCTATAGAGGTACAAGCACCACACGTATCATGCAAATTTCAAGTAAGAGACGACAAAAAGGACTCCTCGAGAGCCACGAAATGCCTGAATTCTGCACCGAGCGCCATCCGTAGAACGCTAACAAACATAACTTTGGTCCTTGTTTCCAAGTTTTCCCCAACATCTTCTAATCCCTGTTTGTTGACTTCTTCTCGTTCAGACACCATCCACAGCTTCAATCCAGCCAAATGTTGCTCCCACCGCGATGGTAGCCGCGGTCCAGACCGCTCCCCAGATCGCCGCGCCCTCAACAGACACCCCGCGGACCGTGCCTGCCACCTGCACCACGGTGTTCACGAGCACCCCCACTGCCAAAAGCAGTGTACGGGAGGAAAGGATCCGGGTCTTCGCTGAGAGCTGGCCCACTGTCTTTCGGTACAGCGAGATGACCAAGTACTCCTCGTCATCAATGGCAGACGAATCCGCTTGCTCGAGTTTCTGGACAGAGTGCCCTGTAGAACTCACGAATAAAAAGTCACGCGCAGCGATTCCAGCAGGAATAAGAGTCAGGAACAAAACCGGCAGCCCGGCGGGACCGGCGTGCGCAGTGCTGATGTCGGGCAGGCCCTCAAAGTGAACAACAAGTTTGGCAGGAAGCCAGGAGGCATAACTGGCATAGAGCAAAACGCTGTAAATCGCGGTGGCTGCGAGAGTGGTGTAGACTGTAGTGGGACGATCCTGAAGAATTGTGCGATTGGCGACGGTGCCAGAGGGCGCATGGGAAAGATCATGGACAGACGCTGGCCGACGAAGGAGCGCAAACGGGATCACCGTAGAAATAATGGTGATCGCGTAGGACAAAAATACCGAGGTGGGCCGCACATGGTAGAAGGCCGAGAGCAGACTGTTGGTGGGCAGATGGGTGAGGAAAAGGAACGAGGCCACATCCCAGCCTAAGATGCAATGGCAAAGAAAAAGCCTGGTTAGCCGATGACCCCCGGAGTGACCGAGCCTTGCGATCTCGGAAGATGCCATCCAATGTTAAATACTGACTGTCAAATCCAATGAGCCACGCGACAGCGACCTCCACACCCCTCCACGCGATCAGAACCCCCACTTCCCACCATTCTTCCAGGTGCTTGCTAACCAGTCCGAGATCGCCTTGTGTGAAGCCAGCGGTCAAGGTAAAAAGTGTTGAGCTCAGGACAAGACTTCCGAGAACAACCAGAGAGAAGCGAGCTGGCGAGGGAATGCGACGCACACCAGACTTGGGCACGACCTTCTCCAATGCCTGCTTTGGGTCAGTTGTCGCATCGGATGCTGAGTGCACCCGAGCACTTTTAGGTGATGATCGCTGATGTGCCGACATTATCCAACAAGCTCTAAGAGATTCTGAGGGTTAAAAAAGCGCAAAGATTTTGGGAATAGAAAGCTTAGAAAATATTGCGAGGCTGGGAGAGAATTGGAAGCTGAGGCTCGGCGGTGAGCGCGTGATGATGTCACCTCTTGGAGCTTCCAGGGACGCACATGAAAACGAAGAGATCCACTAGTATCACCAGCCACGCGCTAGTCCAACTCGGACCATACTCGGTTGTCGTAATCATATACTAGACGGCTAGCTTCCGCGGGGTTGAAGAATATCAGGTTCAAACACGAGGTCAAAGATAATGAAAGACATTCAAGTGCCACGCCCAAAGAGAGCCCTCCCACTTGAATCTGTACTGCAGATCAAGTGAGACCGAAACCCTCCCCAACTTCTCTTTGTTACATTGTCAAGATCTATTCCCATGTTTCCATATCAATTATTTAGACAGTGAATTCATAGCTCACGCCACCGTTCAATAAGAAATGATTGTACATTAGTGGTCGATCAATCGTCATCGTCGCCCTCGCGTTCTGCATGTGCGAATTCGACTGTACCGCTCTCGCGTCCGTGATTATCCCGGACCACCATCCGGTACTTGCCCTGGTTCCACAAGTCCTTGATGGTCAATTCACGGGTACGGCCGAGACTCTCGATGTCACCAATACGTTCCAAAGTGTCATTCAGATACTGTTCGAATCCTTCCTCCGCACAAATCTCCCGGAAGGCCTGCTGCATGGGCACGGAATCAGCGCGCACCACGGCTCGGGAATCAATGGTGAAAATATTGTCATGGTCGTAGGACTGTATGAAGTCGGCACGTGTCATGACTTGACGCGCTTTGTGCAGTGGGATCTCAGGGAGGATATGTCCCCGATGCGGATCGTAGCTTTTCTCCATGTCCTTCTCCGCATCGACCAACGCCTTAGCGAGGACCATGGCAGCAGACTGGGCTCGTGTCAGCAAAATCTTGTACCCGCACACAATCTTGGAGTATTGAAGCACGAGGCTTCAGGAAATACTCACAGCGTACTTCTGCTGGTCCATCACATCATCATCCATTTCTGAGCCAAGAACCCAACACTTGTTCAAAAACCATGTCTTCTCCGCCTGGCAGATCTCATCGCATGTCTTCAGAACATCTGGAGACTTTGCAACTCGGTTCAAGAAAGACAGACGGCCTCCAACTTTGTCGTAGACTTCTTCCAAAACCGAATCGGGCAGGTCCTCATGGCGGAACTGTTTACGATACCTACGAAGCGCGGCCATCGCTTTGTCTTTGGGGAGATCGGACACCGCGATGACCTCCATACGCGTCGCGTAGCGCTTGAGGCGTTCGTAAACCCAATAGTCATCACTGTTAAGGACTGCCGAGGGCTGTTAGCTGACTGGACCAAGGTCCAAAGATTCTCGCAGAGCGATGAAAAGACCCGCCGACTCACTGGTTGTCACGAGGCCGCTCGCAGCCCACTGCTCAGCACGCTGTTGGATCATCTCGAGCAAGTCTTGTCCATCATGGTCGTCTCGCACAAGATGAGTGCTGTTGAGGATGAGCACCAAAGGAGGCGAGCCGGCCTTTCTTCTCCTCAAAGCGACTTTCTCCAATTTGTTGAAAGCCCGTTCAATGTCCAACAACGGAGTGGTGTCCCGAGGGCCGCGGATGCTGAACAAACTTCCAATATAACTGTATGTCTGATGTCAGCACAACTGAAGTCAATGGAAGGGGGCATGTTGAGGCGTTGCTGACTCCTCGTGGAACTCAAAGTCAAGAGCTTTGCCCAGCCGAATTCGAAAAATCTCCAGATCAGCGTGTGCATCGAACAAAGCACAGCTATTCCCATCAACCTTGCGCATGGCTTCCAGGAGCATGGAAGTCTTGCCGGTGCCCTTTTCACCTACAATGAGGTAGTAGTGGCCGACCCGTCGCCCCGAGACGATCTCGTCAATGCGAGGCTGCTCATCTCGAGTGACCCAGTGCTCTTCATCGCGATAGTGATGTTTTCCCGAAACAACACCGGCAATCTCGAGAGCGGGATCTCCCGGCTTGAAAGCATTGTCCATCTTCTCCAGGATCAAATACTTGTAATACCGATGGTATGAGTATCCGGCTACACTACAAGAGGGATGGATTTTCAGCTAGCGGGCACACAACATCAGGGGGTAAGGTGGTCCAACCCTAAGATCGCGATTGAAGCGGCCGTCGTTGCGGCCGTTTCAAACATTTTCAAAATGGTTGACTTCAAATTAGGATCTTCGTTGCGATTGCCTCCTTTGCCATCTTCTTCCGACCCGTTCTGGTCGGTAGGATCAGGCGTGTACTGGCCTGTACTTGACGGATTGGAGGAGTTAAACCGTCGAGCTGTCCATTGGGGGACTCCAACATGACGGCGAGAGGCTAGTCCTCGCCGGGACCAGGCAGATGCCCGATAAATCAGTCTCGACGTGAGCATTTTGAGACGCTTCCTTTGCGATTGAGAACGACCGAGCTCTCAATGCTGCGGCCGATTTGCGACCCTCTCTCTCTCTCTCTCTCCGCCACACCACCAGGGGATAAGGGTTGCTCAGGGATCGGACAGGGTCAAGACCCCAATTCTTTTTCAAATAGATCGATTAGAAAAGCATAAAGAGATACAAAGCCAGGAAGACAAGCGGTCTTAAGGAAAGACGAAAGATTTGACCGTGTGCTCAGAAAAATGAAAGACGGATATTTTCGAGGGAATGGAGGCGCGCCTCAGCTAGTTATTGAATTTGGAGTGTGGCTCAGTCGCGGTGGAGCTTCCGCCCTCGTTCACTTGGAGGGGACTTGGCATCCACGCGATCACCGATGATTCGATACTGACCCGGCATTTGTCGATCGATTTGCACTAGATGAAAAGAGCACACAGGCAAGGTGAACACCCCCCAAATTCTGCGTGGGGATTCCTAGCCTCTCACATACACGGAAGTGGTCGCAGCTGCCTGGATTTGCGACATAGCTGAGAACTCTTGGCTATAGCTTTTTGTTTGTCGATCCCTGAGTAAGACAGTGAGGCACTAAGTACTAGGACTAGCCGTGCATTGGGCAATCCCTAGCCGCGCTGGTCCTTTGAGGGTATGCCTCGAGGGCTAACCAAAGGTGCGACCTTGGGGGAAAGCGAGCATTGTCGGTGCTGCATCTATTCAAAATAGATATCAAACCCAATTGCTGGAGACAACTAGTGGGATACTCTAGGTCGTCACTGGTACATTAAGGAAGTCACGGTGGTTATCTTGGGATCTGACTCAAAAAATGTTTTTTTTGGTCGAGTCCTACTGCATTGAAGTCACTGGATCAGCATAGGTTCGCGGATAGGTACACTCTCAATTCTTCATCGCAGAGTGCTAGTGACTACTACTAGAGTTTTGCACTACGTAGTCATACTGCTCTTGGTTTTTCTTGCTCTCCTCTCGAGCATGCGATAGGTATCTATATCCAGGGCCATCGGTGATGAACTTCAGGCAAAAGACTTGACCGGGCGAGACCTTTGAAGCATTAAGGCAGAATTGGCGGCCGCCTCGACACCCTCTCAGACAAAAAAAACCATGGCTATTCACGGCAACCCTCCGTAAATTACGACGGATGTATGTTGATGAACCGATAGGTGGACCTTCTTACATCCTCGCAAACAAGGACCATGATCTGCCTCGACACACCGTATCTTCGCCTCAGGCATAAGTCCGGCAATGAGAACAAAGATGTCATCATTTATCTTGACGGCCGGGGAAGAGGATGATCGGGTGTATCTGATCCAGTCTTTGAGTCACTGCGATTGGTATCTCCAATCTTTTGAGTGAAAGAGGGAAAAAAAAACCACAGAGTCCAACACATAGCTCACCTCATAGCAAGCATGGATCTCGAGTTCTGTCTCTGCATCTGTCGATAAACCTAACAGACCCGTATTTCAAAACATGTTTTCTGTTTCCTGACCTCTCGCACAATCCCATTGTGGAGAAAAAGACCAGTCTCCGCGGTGCGTCCCCCGAAACTGAGCCCACCGCCCGAGCACTCCCGAGGGCATGCCGCATCCGCGAAATTTTCCTTCTCCGTTTCACCGTTGATGCTTCTTCCCCATATCGCTTCATTTCCTTTTGCGTCTCTCTCACACTGGGGTCCGGGGTTATTGGCTTAATTGATTCAATTGCCCTGATCCTTCTTGTATCATAGCGATCTTTCTTTCTCCTCTTTCCTTTTTCCATCTGTCCTTGCAGGTGTTCGCCCTCATCCTGACATCTCGGTCGATCTCATTGTGACCTCATATTCCCATCGAAGCTCATTGAAAGGGCTTCTTATCTGATTGAAAACTCATTGAATCATTCTTGACATCATGGCGCAATCCAATGGGGAGCTGGAGCACTCGAAAGGTTTGTTTGCGTCGGGTGGCCCTCACAATGACACCTGAGACCTCAACAGGTTGTCGCTCAGTTGTCCAAACAAATGCTAACCTTTACGGCATAGAGGTGGCCCAGAACCCACAAGAGCCTACAAATGGCACCGAGCTCGAGGGTGTTGCTGAGGATGACACCGCCGGCGGTATGTCGTTTTGAAGCCAGGGCGACAGAATACTGTTCTGACCGATCTTTCAGGCCTTTTCCAGATCTCTGTGAAGCTTCCCCACGAGCCTCACAAGATTCAGGTGATGGTAGGTGCTTCTTCTTCCCAGCGGTGCTACTTGTGAGCCTGTTCTCTGACTTGGGCTGGCATTCCCTTCTTCGTAGGTCTCTAGCCAGGAACAAGTGCAAGACGTCCGCCAATCGATCGTCGAGCTGCCCGGTACCTTCCAGTACACGTGCTTCCATCTGGAATTTAACGGCAACCGGATCAATGACTTTGTCGAGCTGTCCGAAGTGCCCGACCTGAAGGCAGACTCGGAGATTTCGCTGGTGGAGGACCCGTACACCGAGAAGGAAGCCCGCATGCACATTGTTCGCATTCGAGAGCTGGTCGGTGCCGCCGGTGACCGTGTGGACAACCTCCACGGTATCTCGGCTGGTCTCTCGTTGCACGATTCCATCTCAACAGAGGCTAGCAAGGCTGGCGAGTCAGACAAGGAGCACTCCCTCGCCAAGTACGATCTGACTGGCGAATCGCCGCTTCAGACAATCCTTCCCAAGGAGCAGGCTCCCCTTCCCAAGACCGTCAAGTCCATCTCACTATCACCGTGGAACCCGGTGCCCTACAACCTCCGCCAGAAGGGCCATTTGCTCTATCTCCAGGTCATCACCAACGAGGGCGAACAATTCCCCATCACCGCCCACGTGTCCGGATTCTACGTCAACAAGTGCTCAAGTACCAAGTTCGATCCTTCTCCGAGAACCATCATGCCCAAGAACGTCAAGGGCAATGCGCACTCCCTCCTCACCTTGATTTCCCAATTGTCGCCCTCCTTCAACGAAGCCTTTGAGGCCCTGCAGGAGTCAAACAACCAGAAGGACCTCCTCACCACCTTCCCCTTCCAGAACGCTATTCCGAACAGCCCCTGGTTGGTCGCCCCTGCATCGGCGAGCCAGAGCGCTCACCAAGCGGATATCACTCGTTCTCAGGAGAGCTATCTGATTTCCGGCGTCGATAATGCGGAAACTCTACGAGACTGGAACGAGGAGTTCCAGACCACCCGTGAGCTGCCCCGGGATACTGTCCAAGACCGAGTTTTCCGTGAGCGCTTGACTTCCAAGCTGTTCGCGGATTACAACGAGGCCGCTGCTCGTGGTGCCGTCTTGGTCGCCCGTGGCGAGGTTGCTCCTCTCAACCCCACCGAAGCCCGCGACGCCCAGATCTTCGTCTACAACAACATCTTCTACTCATTTGGTGCCGACGGCGTGGGCACTTTCACTTCCGAGGGTGGCGATGAGGCTGCTCGCGTGGCGGTCGGTAAAGACGTTCTTGGAATCAAGGCTGTGAACCAGCTTGACATCCAGGGTCTTTTCACCCCCGGAACCGTTGTCGTCGATTATTTGGGCAAGCGCATTGTGGGTCAGAGTATTGTCCCTGGTATCTTCAAGCAGCGGGAGCCTGGTGAGCACCAAATTGACTACGGCGGTGTCGAGGGCAAGGAGGTTGTGGCTACTCACCCTGACTTTAAGCCTGTCTTTGAGAAGCTCTCCAAGGCCCTCCGCATCAAGCAGCACCCCGTCTGGGACAAGGACGGCAAGCGCCATGACCTTGAAGGAAGTGTTGAAACCAAGGGTCTTCTGGGTACTGATGGACGTAAATACGTCCTTGACTTGTATCGGGTGGCTCCTCTTGACGCGCTGTGGCAGGAGGAGGAAGGCAGTGACGCCTATCCTCACCGCATGTCGGTGCTCCGTCTTGAGCTGGTCGAGTCTTTCTGGCGTACCAAGATGAGCGCCTACGTCAAGGCCGAAGTTGAGCGTCGCAAGGCTGCCAAGGCCGAGGAAGCACCCGAGGAGGCCAAGACCGAAGAGAACCCCGAAGGGAAGTCTGAGGAGACCACCGAGGAGAAGACCGAGGAGAAGAGTGAAGACCAGGATCGTGTTGATATCTCTGGATTCAATCTTGCATTGAACCCTGATGTCTTCAGTGGTCAGATCCCGCAGACGCAGGAGGAGAAGGACCAGTGGGCCCAAGATGAGAAAGAGGTGCGGGAAGCTTGTGAGCACCTGCGGTCCAAGATCATGCCCGACCTTGTTCAGGACTTGCACGATGGCGACGTGGGCTTCCCCATGGACGGTCAATCCCTCACGCAGTTGCTGCACAAGCGCGGCATCAACATCCGCTACCTCGGCAAGCTGGCACAGCTTTCTCAGGAAAAGGGACCTCGCCTCCAGGCGTTGTCCACCCTTCTGGTCCAGGAAATGGTTGCTCGTGCTTTCAAGCACATTGCTAACCACTACTTGCGCAACGTGCCCGCTCCCTTCGTCGCCCCCTGCATCTCTCACCTCCTGAACTGTCTTCTCGGCACTGCCGTGAATGCCGCCCCTCGCCCGGAGATCGATTCTTCTCTGCGTGATATCTATCCTGAGGGAGATTTCTCCTTCGAGAAGGTCACTCCGGATTCGCTCCGCGTCGAGGTTGAGAAACAGGTCAAAACCCGCTACCGCTACTCGCTCCAGGAGGATTGGGTCAGCTCTTTGCGTCATCTGCAGCTTCTGCGTGATATTTCCATTAAGCTCGGTCTGCAGCTTGGTGCCCGCGAGTTTGCCTTCTCCAAGGAGCAGATCAAGGAGCCCGCGCCCGTGGCTAACGTCACCAACGGTAACGGCCTGGAAGATGGAACCAACAAGAAAAAGAAGAAGAAGGGAGGTGAAAACAAGTCCCCCAGCCGTGTGCCTGAGCAGGCCAAGGTTGCAGTCACTTTTACCGCCGATGATATTGTCAACATCGTTCCTTTGGTGAAGGACGCCTCCCCACGCAGTGCGTTGGCTGAGGAGGCCCTTGAGGCTGGTCGCATCTCCCTCATGCAGAACCAGAAGCAACTCGGCCAGGAGCTCATTTTGGAGTCTCTCTCCCTTCACGAACAAATCTACGGTATCCTCCACCCAGAGGTTGCCAAGCTGTATCACCAGCTTTCAATGCTCTACTATCAGACCGATGAGAAAGAGGCGGCTGTGGAGCTGGCCCGCAAGGCCGTCATTGTCACTGAGCGCACTCTGGGTGTGGACTGTGCAGACACCATCTTGGCTTACTTGAACCTCAGTCTCTTTGAGCATGCTTCTGGAAACACCAAGACTGCGCTGGTCTACATCAAGCATGCTATGGATCTCTGGAAGATCATTTACGGTCCCAACCACCCCGACTCTATCACCACGATGAACAACGCAGCCGTCATGCTGCAGCACCTGAAGCAGTACGCTGATTCTCGCAAGTGGTTCGAGGCTTCTCTGTCTGTCTGCGAGAATCTCTTCGGTCCGCAGTCGATCAACACCGCCACCATTCTTTTCCAGCTGGCTCAGGCTCTGGCTCTGGACCAAGATTCCAAGGCTGCCGTCGGCAAGATGCGTGAGGCGTACAACATCTTCCTCGCTAAACTTGGCCCTGAAGACCGCAACACCAAGGAGGCTGAGACTTGGCTTGAGCAGCTCACCCAGAACGCCGTCTCCATTGCGAAGCACGCCAAGGACATCCAGGCGCGTCGTCTGCGTCGTATCAACATCAACCCTCGCGTCTCCACCATGGGCACCCGCGTCCAACCTCAGGTTGGCCAGACCGCCCCCGAGTCGTCAGGGACCGCCAGCGCCTCTGCCTCTGGACTGGACTCGCGCAACATTGATGACCTGTTGAAGTTCATTGAGGGTAGTGATCAGACCTCTTCGCGCTCGAAGCAAAAGAAGCGCACCGCTGCCAACCCTAAGCTTCGCGGTTCGAAGCAGTCCAAGGCTTAAGTCTGGTAAAGCTGACTAGAATCCATGTTTTCAATTTGACACCAAGGTGCCTCTTTTCTTTTCCCTCTCATCTTCTCTGCCTTCTCCTACGACTGTTTTAACAACCAAACATTTGACCATTTTCTCTTTCAAAAGCGGAACCTGATTTGGCTTGTTGGAATGAAAGTTTTGTATTATTCAGACTCTTCTCCTCTCTGATTGTCTCTTCCTTCTGGTTCTCTTGATCATATTATGGGGCTGTGCATGGAGGTTTCACGGATTTGGTTGTACTTCTGGTGGCCCTTGCGTTTGGTATGCTTTAATGATGCGACGGTCTTGTCTCTCCGACAAATGTGCATTTAGCATTGTGACTTGGATCACAGTAGTCTATTAAGAAGCGAATTCATCAAGTTCATATTCCCTGGTCGACTCTTTCAGGCACTTATAGTGTGTGGAGTCTGTGGACCGCCAAACCGAGACCTCCAGCTCGCTGGCTGCGGCCTCGGCCTTGAGGCTGGCTTGTTCCGTGGACCCACCATTGTTTACTTTGTCTTGTTTGCCTCGCCTATCGCTCTCTCGCCTTGATTTATCCGCCTGTCTATTCGTTCAAGTCTCCGAGAAGTACAAGTTACATATTCCAGTGTTTCCGTTCAGTGCATACATCATCATCTCTCCACGCTGTATTTATTTTCCAACGGCAATCGTGGCAGACAGCACTGAAGCGCGCGTCATGCCGATTGCCATGTGCACGTCATGAGTTGCCGATGATGAGCCCTTCTTGCTCTCTGTCGTGGGTCTTGTCCTGAAGTCGTGATGCGTACCTGGATATGATACTAACAATGAAATTACTGCGCAGATTTATCTATCGTTTATATTCAGATTTACCAAATGCCAGCAGCCATGGACGAAGTGAAGCCAACCGCCAGATGGGCCAACCGCACCTTGCGCCCCTTGGTCTCCGTCTATCGCCGACTCGAAAAGCACCATGAGACATTAGCGATTATTGCATCAGATCTGCGCGCGTTAGAACGCGAGGCAAATGTACATACACAGATACAAAGCAGCAGCGTGACGGCCAAGGCGCAGGATTGGGATCTTGGGTCGGACGCAGACCAAGATGACCCTGTTTGGGTTCCAGGAAAGAAGCCTGACCTGCGACGCTTACGACATAGGTACTCGGCCCGAAACGAAAACAATGGACGCAAGCGACGAGCACGGCACTCTATACACAGCCCAGAGGTCACCCGTATCCTCCCTGGTGCAATTGACCTCGCCACACCTGTAATCAGTGGGAAACAATGGGAGGCGCCGATGAGCGTGAGAGCCAAAATAACGAGCGCAGAGGCAAAATCGTGCAAAAACAGTGAGAAGTCATCTTTTTTGTCCCGACGATCGAATTCATTTCATCGGTCAGCCTCCGGGCACGGCTCCTCGGGCGAGTCCGTCGACACAGAGTTGGCAGGCATTGTACAAAATTTTGAACACGTCTTTGGGAACTTCCTCCGAAATACTTGCGTCGGTGGAAGTACGTATATGAGTGCATATCGGACACGTTGCGGAACTCGCTCGCTGATGGCTACGGCAATCCGCAGGCTGCCCGCATTCATTCAGCGTGAGCAAGATATTCAGGACGAGCAGGATGTCGATGCTGACGAGGACATGTGCGATGCTTACTTTACCGAGCTGGAAAGCTTTTACGCGCCACATGGCCAAGGGTGGAAACCATTGCGGGAAGCTGTGAGGGCCCAGGGAATCTACTATGTGTCAAACATGATCAGAAACAACTGGTTGACCGACGCGATTGTTGGTGCGTTGATTGAAAGATGCCAGATTCTTTTCCCGGATGTTTCTGAATCATTACTATCAATTTTTCTTTCTACGCTTACGTCTTATCCGCATCCCTCCTGCCTCAACGCGGCCGGATCCATGACTGCGGATGACTCGAATGAGCTGGGTGATCCTCTAAGAGTGCTTCGCAGATATAAGTCCGTCGATCCGAGTCGCCCCTCATACTTGTTTCACGAACTGGCGAATGTTCTCACTCGTGGTGTATTGCCGGCTGAGTGGATGGCGACTAAATCTTGGACCATCTGGATGACTCGCGCGACAATCTCGTTCTCAAGCGAGGATGAGGACTGTGCAGCAGCCTCACGTTTGATCGAGGCAGTGTTGTTGTCGGCTGCCGATATCCTTCCGGTAGCCCACTCGGACCCAGCAGTGGGCAAGGATCATGGGGACAGGGGCGATGCAGCGCATGAGAGACAGACACGACACTCCTCCTTGTCAACGAAAGTGCAAAAAATATCGCCTTTGCGAAAGTGCCCTCTGCCAGTCGAGGATGCCTTGAACAATCAGGTAACGAGTCTTCTCGCGGCCATCTGCGGCATGCATATTGCACGATCCCGTGATACCATCGACCCTATAGGGCCCGAAAGTACCAAAGCTGGTCAGACAATCACATACCTGCGAGCGATGCTGGACAAAGCTATAGAAGTGCAACCTTTATCTCACGTTGCTAGTCTCCCCTCCTACCAGCTCCTGAGACGCGGGAGTATGCTGTTGGCTGACTACCTTTTGTATTGCAATGATCTTATTTTACAAAGGGATTGCCAAAGAGCATTACTCATGACAGATACCGTGGATCTTTACTGTGAAATGTTGGCAGCTCGTTCTGAGTTGGTCAAAGAATTGGCGTCATTTTGCCGACAGGTTTTCCGGTGCTTTGGAAGATCTACGGAGACCGCCTCTGCTCGCAAGGGCGGGGAAATTCGCCGCATGATATCACAACTTTCGAGCATGAGTGCGTCGTCTGCCGTGATTACTCTACTCGGTCGAGTGGCGATTGAAGCAGCCATGGAGTTTGCTGAAAACACCGGGGAGCCCGATGATCACGTGTGGGCCATCGAAATTCAAGAGAAGGTCCTTGCCCGGCTGGCAAGCAAAACCCCTCGCCCAGGTAGCTGGCAATCAGGTTTTGAGAAAGGGTGCTACCGTTGGGAGGAAAGCATTGGCGAGTGGATTGCGCGGACGCCATCTGTCAAAGTTCATGTGCCTCCAGTGGCCGCCAAGGGCTCCTTCCAGCCGAGCGCGAGGCCGATGGTCAACATGCTGTGCCTTGAAGACCGCAGCTCTCAGGCCTCAGTCCAGGATTCCGATTCTGTAACTGTACCGGAGACTCCATCCAGCTCGTTTACTTCGCCGCCATCCGCAAGCATGAAGCGCACCTGTGAGGAAATGGTGTCTTCGCCGTTGCCGGCTATGAAACGACCGCGGGCAGCGCCCGTCATTGTCAATGATGCAGAAAGGAATTACAGGAGAAGGAGTGGGTACAGCCGTACTACCCTTGTCTCCAAGTCTCCGCCGGTTGAGCAGGCATCTCCTCGGCCTCGGCGTCGCATCCTACATGATGGACCTTCGCGACTCATCAACCGGAATGAGCGATATGCAGCCAAGACACCGAGCACCAAGGTTGAGGTTGTGATATTCAATAATCAGGGACCGAAGTCCTCTAGCACCGAACACGGTCTTCCGCTCTCGCCCGAGCCGGACCTTGAAGTGGTCGATAAGCGACCACACCGAGCCGTGGCGCGACGAAGGTCCACACGCTCCCGGTTGTCCGTAGTCCCTGATCCGCATGCTCAAGTTCCACGGCGTCGGTCCATGGTCATCCCCTGCTCAGACGAAGACAGCGATGATGAATTGAGCTTTTTGTGACGTCTGGCGTCTCTTGAGCAAAAACATCAGATGCCCCAGATGTCTGCTGCTTCTTTACCCTTTGGTGTTGATCATCGAGGTAGATAACCCATTCCGTTTTTTGGTAGGACAGCTTGGGGCTGAGTAGATTGGAAACGCTTGCACATCCTCGAGTTGTTGCATATTTTTATGCTCTCTTTTTCTCGGTCGTCCTGAACAAGGTCTGCCCATGTACTGCATTTTTTACATCATAGACTCAGCTTGCTTTTCATGTTTGTAGACGTCGTGATGCTGAGACGCTTTTCTCTTTTGAATTCCTCGTTGATTCAATACTATGTTCATATCTTGGCGGGTGATCATCCACAACAGACAGTTGGCCGGAGAACTTTTCACATTTCCTATCTGTGAGCTCGACAGGCTTTGGTGTTGACGCCGAAGGAGAAGGCAGTTGTTTCGGCCATGGAGCCCGAGGCTTGTGTTGGATCATTTCACTTTCAATGGTGACGGGCATCCGAAAATGGTACTCCGGTTAAAAGCTCGCCTGTCTTCCTTGTTTCAGCCATGCAGACTACTGAGACGCCAAGCTCAACAAATGATAGCATCTTGCATTGGTGAGAATGGACTACGGTGATACTCTTCCGAAAATTAAAATGCCTACCGTGAAACCTGTTCTTCAATTTGCTCCCGTCTCTTGCATGAATTTTTCAACAGCGGCACTGGCCTGCGCTGGGCAGTTGGACATTTGTTTTCTTCTTCAATCTCATTCTTGAGCCTTCGTGAAGCCTGGAGGGTCTTAACGGTCTGATATTAATTAGCAAAACTCTTGGCAAGTCTCGGGTGGAGAGGGAAAACGGGGCATACTCCCAAGTGGGAATAGTTGCCGTAATAGTAGATTCACTAGATTGATTGCATAGCGGGCTCGCCTGAGGTCTGATAGAGAATGCTTGCTAGATGGGGCGACGGCAGTGTGCCAGAGAGATGATCTATGACGCCAGGATATGATATGTGAGATCTATCATGTAGCATCCTCAGGTCAGTAGCCTTACCCTGCAGTATACGCAGTGACTCAAAAGGCTGTGTCACTGACAGTATGATCATCGCTCAGGTTGTCTTCAAAATGGGCCGAACTCGTCGCGATCACGTTCTCCAAACACACGTGACCAGATGACCAAAAGGAATCAAGAGCAGTGTAAGACAAGCTGATCGCCTCACTTGCACCCTTCTCCGATCGCCATTAGTCTTAATATCCTCGTATCTGCCGCATCTTTGCAAGGTAGATTGTAACCAGCAAAACTGACCCGATGCAGAGGCTCTGCAGTACCTAGCAGGTTGGAATTCAACCCTCTCTGGCGCCCTGCAGGATACCCCCTTTCCCCCCTTCAGATCCACCGCTGATCTCCACTAACACAGTACTTTCGCCTTCTTTATTGGCCCATCAGATAAAGTCAAAGCCTCGTTCTCAAACCACGGCCATCTTGGCCATGATGAAGATCAGCGCATCGGGGTGGACTGCCCGGGCTGTCCACCGGCTGCATCGAGACTGCCGAGTCCCCCCTGCGGGTCAGCGCTTGTCGCACCCTAACTCGTCCGTGGCTTGTTTCATCGTGAGCCACTCTCCCCGCGTCATGATCGCATCTTGTCCATCTTTCTGTGGTTTTGCAGGCACAGAAAGATGAACCTTCCTCTGTTCTCTGGGCGAGTCCCACGTCTCCTGTCATGGTGCTTAGAGTGAATGCCCCGAGGAGCCTCGAGGAGACCCTCTCTAGCCATTCTTGTTCGTATCTGATCCACCAGGACGTGGACAGGGAGGATCTGGCCGCGATGGTTGATACTCTACCCGCGACGAACAAACGTCGTTTCGAATCCTTCTTCACCCCGTCTCAACGGCGCAGCATCAAAGACTACTGTGAATCTCAGCGAATCGATCCTCCGGGCATGATAGGCTGATGTTGTGTCTTCAATTAAAACTCTGCCACATATTTCCCACATTCTTGGCCAAGGGATCAGGTCCTTCTCGTCGCAGAACATCTGCCCCGCCGTCCGGCTCGATCTCCTGATAGGACATGACGCGGAAGCCAGGGCTCCTGGTCGACTCTTCCGCATAGGCGCACCATCGCGGAACTACTGACCAAAGATTTCACCATACGGAGCTGGAGACATCCAGTCTAGATCTTGTTCATGTCTATCCATAGTCATATGTATATTAAACTGCTGCACCCATCTCCACTGCACTATTGAACGAGTCTGCTCCGGGGCGGCGGTACTTGGTCTGTCTCAAGTCTCTCCACTCTGCCCACTACGCGGGACGGACGTGGATACTCTTCGAAGGGGGCAAAGAGTTATCAATGCTTCAACCAGGGTTTTCCCTCTTCGACAATTCATGTGGATGGGCCTTTTTTTTTCCCTCTCTCTTTGTCGCTCTCTAACATTGTTGTCACTCTTTGTACCCTTCCTTTTTCTTTTTGTTTTCCCTTTATCGACAACTGGTTATTGTCGTCCTTTCTGGGGTTGACTTTGGCTTTGTTTGCCCTTCATTTTGGTTTCACACACAATTGTTTTGTTGACGCAGTGGACGATCTCTCCAAACTGCGCATTTTACCGTCTCTGCTAGTGACTGGTTCACCAGCATTCCTTTCGTTTCCCAACGACGTCAGCTCACAACAGGGATCCAACAAGTTCAATAGACGCTCTCATTCCTGTTGCCTCCGCTACGCACAAATTTTGATCCCAAAAACGGATTCGATCAATCTACACACTTGCTGAGACATCCTTATCTTTCGTGCTTCCACCGACCGACGACGTCTCATTTGTAGGCATCTGAAGCAACCTGGTGTTGCTCTGGACCGCTCAAGGTTGTGACTCGGCAGATTAGCAAGAGACTCACAAGGGGCTCTGCCCTCGTCTTGGACGATTGTCACATTGACCGCAAGCCGGCCTTGCTCGAGTGATTTCTGACCCATTTACCTTCTCATCCAAGATTCGAGCCTTCAAAATGATGCACTCTATCCTGTTGGGTCTTTCTCTGACGGGACTGAGTCTCGCCCAAGAGACTTTTGAAAAGCGACAAGGCCAGAAAAGCGCCCTCTCCATGTGGCATGAAGCCTACAATGATGACTTGGCTCGTTATACGATCCTGTCTCTTGGATGTGCAGCCGCCGCATACTACATTTGGTCGCTGGGCTTCCGCTTCGCTGGCCATCTGCGCCGTCTCTCTGCCTTCACCGACGATAAGCAGAAGTATTTCGTACCGGCCCACGACAAATTCTGCTGGCTTAAGGAGCACCTGATCTATGCTCCCCTCTTTGGGACTCGACACAACCGCGAGTTCCAGCTCTCGTCTGCGATCAATATGGGCAATCTGCCCAGTCGATTCCACGGCTTGCTGGTCATCAGCGTGGTCGCGATGAACGTTGTTTTGTGCACCGTGACGACCCCGTACAACTCGCCCGAGGACACCTTGGCGGGCATTGTGCGCAACCGAACCGGTACCATGGCCACAATCAACCTGGTCCCCCTCGTTCTCATGGCCGGACGTAACAACCCACTGATCGCCATGCTTCATGTCCCCTTTGATACTTGGAACTTGCTTCACCGATGGCTGGGCCGAATCGTAGTTCTCGAGGCTCTTGCCCACACCTTTGCCTGGATGATCCCCAAGGCACACAAGGCCGGATGGGGCGTCGTTGCCAAAGCTCTTGGAAGCAGTAGCTTCTTGTTCGCTGGCCTGATGGGCACGGCGGCCTTCACAGCCCTGCTGCTTCATTCGCCATCTCCCATCCGCCACGCTTTCTATGAGACCTTCCTTCACCTCCATATTGCCATTGCTGCCGTGTGCTTCGGCTTCTTGTGGGTGCATCTCCATGGTATGGCAGCTCAGCAGTACCTGCTCGCTGCCATCATCCTGTGGGCGCTCGAGCGAACAAGCCGTTTGGTCATTATCTTTTACCGAAATATCGGCCGTAACTCCACCACAGCCACGGTTGAGGCCATGCCCGGTGACTGTATGCGAATTACCATCCGCATGGCACGGGCCTGGACTTTCCAGCCGGGTCAATACATCTACCTGTACATTCCCGCTGTTGGGTGGTGGACTTCCCACCCTTTCTCCGTGGCCTGGACCGAGGCTGAGTCGAACATGACCGACGAGAAGTCCCTGCCCATTGCACGACAAGACTTGCTCGGCCGAGCGCAACAGAACACCATCTCCTTGTTGGTTCGCCGACGCACGGGTATGACCGATAAGCTCTTCCAGCGCGCCTCCAATGCGATTGGATCGCGCGTGGTCCTGCGTGCATTTGCCGAGGGGCCCTACGGTAACATCCACTCCCTGGATTCCTACGGGACCGTGATGCTCTTCGCGGGAGGTGTGGGAATCACCCACCACGTTCAATTTGTCCGCCACCTCGTCGCGGGCTTCGCCGATGGCACCGTGGCCACCCGCCGCCTCACCTTGGTTTGGATCATCCAGTCTCCCGAGCATCTCGAATGGATTCGGCCCTGGATGACCACCATTCTCGCCATGGACCGTCGCCGAGAGGTGCTCCGGATCATGCTTTTCGTGACTCGTCCCCGCAACACCAAGGAGATCCAGAGTCCCTCCGCCACCGTCCAGATGTTCCCGGGCCGGCCCAACATTGACACACTGATCGGGATGGAGGCCGAAAGCCAGGTTGGCGCCATGGGTGTGATGGTGTGCGGCAATGGTGGTTTGAGTGATGATGTGCGCCGGGTGTGCCGGCGGAGACAAGCGAGCTCCAATCTGGATTATATTGAGGAAAGTTTCTCGTGGTAATGTCGCTTGGTTTCTTTGGTTGGCTTTGTACTATGTTCCCATTCATGCAAAAATTCGGAGAGTGATGTCCAATCAGCGAGCTGGCGATGTTTCTTCTGACTTTTTTCCTTTGCTTTTTCTCTCTTAGCTTCAATTGGTCTCATTGTACAGTGATCAGATACTCTTCTTGAATTGTCCAAAGTCTACAAAGTACATTCTTTCTCTTTTATTTCTATATCCCACCTCGATTTACCAATCGTATCTTACCAGTCTCCCTCTTACGCGGCACTGTCTCCCATTTTACTATTCACAGAGTTGAGGCGGAGATTTCGCCGGTTGGTCGTACCTTGACTACTTTCTTTGTCTTCCCTGCAAGTCCAAGTGGTGGAATTCAGCCGGCGAACCTTGACAGCACCCGTCAGCTCCAAGAGTCATCCAGATTGTCAGTGTATCAATCGCAGCTCTTCGTGTTGCTCGAGTATGAGCATCCACCTCTTGAGGTGGTCTAGTCAACTGAAGTCTCTTGGACCTCTGCCTTTATTGTCATGGATCTACAGTCCTACCATACTACTTTGTACCTTTTTGAAAGTCCGAAAGTTCCTTTTTTCCCCAGGTAAGCCACTCGCCAGCTAACTTGTTAAAAATTGATCTTCTCAATGAATTTGAAGGTAGGAGCCTGCTCAATTCCGCTAAGGTACTTACTGACTTGCAACGTTCCCCAGTCATTTCGTTACTGCCCCACCATCCTCCATCCCTCTCCCGGCGGAAACATTTTTCGTTCTTCGGCGGACTCCTCTGCTCTACTCTATTCCACACCCTTTTTTTCCCCCTCACTCAATCTCGTCCACATTTTTCACAGATCCAGCTATCTTCGAGCAAGGATCCCGCCATCTCACAATGACCGAAGAGTATAAACCGCCCGCGCTGCCTTCCCCCTTCACCAACACGACACCAGCCCCCACGCTGCTCGTCCAAGGCGCCGAAGCTCACCTCTACAAGACCGTCTCTTTGGACCCCTCCATTCCCGCCGCTCTCAAAGTGCGCCCGTCCAAGCCCTACCGCCACCCCATTCTTGATCGTCGCTTGACGCGTCAGCGCATCATCCAGGAGGCGCGATGTCTGGTGAAATTGGTCCGTGACGGGGTGAGTGTGCCTGCGGTGTTGGCGATGGATTGGGAGGGGCAGGGCGGCGAGGAGAGCGCATGGGGCGGCGCCTGGTTGATGATGGAGTGGATTGAAGGGCCGGTCGTGCGAGTCGTCTTGGAGCAATGGGAAGCTTGGATGAAGGAGAATGCCAGCTCGCTGGAGGCGGATCAGCTGCGGAAGGAAGAGGATCGGGTGCGGGGGTTGATGAGACGCATTGGACGGACGCTTGGTGGGCTACACAAAGCTGGGGTGGTGCATGGCGATCTGACGACGAGTAATCTGATGTTGCGTGCGCCGGCGCAGGATACGAGTGACGGTGCATCAGCCGTTTCGATGGAAGGTGAGGTGGTGTTGATCGACTTTGGCCTTGCAGCGCAGAGCACGCAAGATGAAGATCGCGCGGTGGATCTGTACGTGCTGGAGCGGGCCATTGGCAGCACGCATCCTCGTTCAGAGCAATTCTTCGAAGAAGTGCTCGTCGGATACCGAGAAAGTCACAAGGGAGCTGGTTCTACCTTGAAGAGACTGGAAGACGTTCGAATGAGAGGCCGCAAGCGGAGCATGATTGGATAGAGGAAATCGGAAATCATTCATACGCTCCCGTCTTGCGAAACTATACAACACTGTCCGAGCGGGTGGATACAATGTGGCATGCGAACGATTGCCCATCCGCGAGAGA
Organism: Penicillium sp. PF2412A; assembly: GCA_023626555.1. Lineage (NCBI taxonomy): Eukaryota > Fungi > Ascomycota > Eurotiomycetes > Eurotiales > Aspergillaceae > Penicillium > Penicillium sp. PF2412A. The sequence goes on along the minus strand of JAMAHA010000047.1, from coordinate 131,341 downwards.
GAAAACGCAGTTGGCAAAGAGAGATAAAGGAGATGGGAACTCCAGAACAAAAAGGAAAAAAAAAAAAAGAGACAGGACAGGACAGGACAAAAACGCCGACGCTACACCATGAGTTGAAGAAAGCACGAGAGCCGTGTCACGACCACAAATTACTTTGAAACCTTTCTTCTTTCCATCTCTTTCCCTCCGCCTCGAGTGGCGCTTTTTTTCAATCTCATGACCAGGACGTGACGCATGTGCCCACATCTGCCAAAGCGAAGTAGCCCTTATTCTCGACGACTCCGCGATCCTTCACCACGGCCGTGTACTTCACCACCCACTGCGGCTCCACGTCTCCTTGAATTCCATCATTGGCGTCCGGCGCCGATGCCAGAATTCCCGCGCCGCCCTGATCCCGGGGACCCAGAAGCTCTCGTGTCATGCCGACGGGAAGGATGTCGTTGCAGTCGTTGTGGGTCAAGAGTTGAATCTTCTCCTGTTTCGCGTACAGAATGAGAGACTTGGGCACCACGCAACAGTCCTTCAGGTTGATCTGATCCACGGTCGGCTTGACCTGAGTGTGAGGGAGGAACCGAGCCAACCGCTCGCTGCCAAACTCGGCAACTCCCAGTTGCGCAATCATGCCTTGGGCATGCAGCGACTCCAACACCCGCCACGTCTGGACCATGCTGTCGAAATCATCTTCCCCGCTGGCGTCGGACCCTTCCTCGTCACTGTCATCGTCCGCATCGAAGAGGATGCCCGGGAACGAGACGATCAGCAGATCGATGGACTTGACCTGTAACTCCCTCAGTACCAAATCAATGGCTTCCCTGGTGTGTGCGCAACGTCTCGAGGCTGGAATTCCCGGCAGATAGAATAGCTTGACCGTAATATCGTATTGATCCCGCTCCTCGGCCAGTCCACGCTGTGAAAAGTCCACGGCCGGAATGTAAAGCGCATCGTCGCGATTCTCCGTCCATGACGCCGCGTCGCTCTGTTGCTGGGAAGTGGAGGAGCCGTTGAAGTCGATCGCCTGCGATGCGACGAAGTTGGACCGGAGCGAGGTAATCAGTTCGATATTAGATTTTTGCATCATCGGCTGTCGGATGACGGACGGGGGGCCGCCGTTCATGATATTCCTATGGGAGCGGAATGAAATACCCCAAGTCAGTCCTCCAATTTTCGCCTGTATCGGTGCAGAATGGCAAATGTGAAACAATAGAAAAGGAAAATGAATTCAAAAAAAAGGACCAGAGAAAGAAGCAAGTGCGTGCTGAGGGGGCCACCTTACGATGTAGAGAGGATCAACTTCATGGCTGCGGAGGTTCTGCAGGGAGCTGCAGGCAACTTTTGTGAATCAAATTGGTTATACTTGTTCTCGATTGAAAAAAAAGTTACTTGAGATCTCAAGAGTAAAGAAGAAGGGGTGCAAGAGTGTAGAGAGAGAGAGGAAGGAGAAGAGGAATTGTCTGAGAAGAAGAGATTCTTTGTCCGCGCGATTATCCCGCGAGCGCAAAACCCCGCGGCCCGTCGGTAGCCCCTCCGAACGGTTCCTGACAAATCCACTTTGGGGGGAAGTAAACCGATTGTGGGTTTGGAGTAAGACGGAAGCTGACTCTTTTCATTCAATCCACTCCATTGGATTTGTCCATTGATTGCTGTATGGGAGATGTAGTTTTTGAAAAAAAAAAAATCCATTGCCACAGGTGATATACTGCGCCAACAGTGTTCCAAGATCAAATCTATGGGTGTTTCATATCGCATCGAACTAATCCTCGTCCACAGTGGGATCCCAATCCGTAGGACTATACTCGCCCGTGTCTAGCAGCTTCATATCCTCCGGCGAGAGCGCAAAATCAAACACATTTGCATTCTGTGAAATGCGCTGGGTCTTTGCAGACTTGGGGAGCGGCACAAATCCCTACGAGCAACAGCCGCGAAAATAAAAACAAAAGATCATCAGCATCTCTGTCGACGGCGCGCATGAGTGGATAGAATCATTTGTCACTGACCATTTGCAGGCTCCACCGGATCAGGACCTGTGCAGGCGACTTGCCATACTTTTCTCCAATCTGAGCCAGCACCGGCTCCCGGAACCGAGTCCCATGCGCGAGCGGAGAATAGGCCTCGACGACAATCTCTCGACTCTGACACCACTCGACGATATCCGAGTGGTCCAGCCAAGGATGAAGTTCGTACTGGCCGACGGAGATCTCGCCTCCGCCGCCGCCCTGAATGTACTCTTCCAGCTCTTCAAGGTGGTGGAGGCCGTAGTTGGACACTCCGATTGATTTGACCTTGCCGGCCTTTTGAGCCTCGACTAAGGCCCGCCAGCTCCCGAGACGGGCTTCTTTGCCGCCGTAGGGAGCATGAATCAGAATCCTGGCCTCGTATGTCAGGGATGCTTGTTGTCGAGACATGTGGATGGGGGTTGCGTGGAACACTCTCACAGATCAAAGTAATCGAGGCCAGCTTCACGTAAACTCGAGTCAATCGCACGTCGGGCATCACTGTAGCCCATCGACTCCGGAGGGATCTTGGTGGTGAAGAAGATGTCGGATCGATCAAGGCCGGAGTCCCGGATGGCACGACCACAAGCCTTCTCATTGCCGTACATGATAGCAGAGTCGATCTGAAGATATGGTTGAGCACGGTGAGACGTGGCACAGAGACCGTCTGAGGGAGAGTGGTTGTCCATACATGTCGAAATCCATTTTTCAGCGCTTCTGCAACCACCTTTTCTGTAGTTGAAGGGGGACTTTGATCTGTCAGCTGGCCCTGGGCATTCAGATAGAGCTATCTGATGGTTTTATCTTCAGAACCCAAAAAAAAACATACATCAAATAGACCTACAAAGCCATCGTGTGTCAGACACCAGTCATGCAACCATACGATTATCCACAACCATAGTCGTTTGTTCTTACCCCAAATCCCAGCACTGGAATCTCATGGCCGGACCGGAGCTTGTATTTCGATTGCAGCGTCTGCTTGGATGCCATGTTAGAGTTGGTCATCGGGGTATTCACGCTCAACGAGGCCAGTGTGGAAGTGCAGAAGAGAGACTGTTCGGAGGGGAGGAATAATCGCCGCGGCGATGAGATCATTGCGGAGACCAGCCGACGTGGGGGGGCTCATGCTGGTGTCTAGACCCGTTTCGAGGGTCAGGAAAATGTGTCTCCTACATTCAGTGCAAGCATCGCGTGGAGGACAATCCAGAGCGTCTAGACTGCAGGAAATGTATAATAATTGTCTTTCGTCAGACAGGAGACATGCAGAGCCATTCTCATGGGCATAAGACACAGGTGATAAGCCATGCAATTCTCTATGGACTCATTCTCCCCTCTATGTATACATGACATGGAAATAAGAGAAAAAAAATCTCCCCCCATTCTAAACCTTGCGTTGCTCCTCCTTCTGTGCCTCAGCCTCAGCTGCTTCCTGGGCTTTGCGGTCAACTTCCCGCTTCAACTGATCAGGACGACGGACAGCGATATCCTTGGGTCGGAAGTCACTGAACAAGCTCTTGAGCACATTCTCAATCAGCCAGCAACCGCCATAGTCGAAGATCATCAGCACGGTCAGGGTGACCTTGAACTCGGTGCTGAAAGGAACCAGACGCAGCTTCTCGTTGATTTCGGGCACAAACTCGGTCGCGCAGGAGAACGCAATCGCAGTAGCGCCGACCAGACCCCAGTACATAGCACGGTTCTCACGAATGGATTCGCGGAAAGGACGGCCCTGGTAGTTGATGGAAAAGGTCGAGATTTGCTGGATCAGTTGAAGCAAGTAGATGGCGCTGTTCAACAAGGACGGCTCAAATTCGCCCTCGAGATCGATGTTGTCGCCTCTCCTAAAACATTGATTAACATGTGTTTCCGGTCGCAAGAATTTGCATAAACACTTACGGCTCAATCTTATACACGTATTGAGTCAGGTAGATCAGAGTGACGATGTGGATCGCAAACTGTCCAAGCACGGAGCCAATAATGTACACATTAAAGATGTTGGGTTGCGGGCGCTCCTTAGAAAGACCCTCGACAGACTAGAAGGGGGAGAAGAAACGCGTCAGTCAAAGCGAAAATGAGGGGGAGGAGGAGGAGACTATCTGAACGTACCTTGGCACGAGAAATGGACAAGAAGCAAACACTCATCATCATACCACTGATGGTGACCTGACCATCTCCAAACTTGATGCCGTCGAGATAGATGACACTCAGACTGTAGGCACTGATGAGGCAGTTCAAAGCGAGAATTTTGTACATTTGGATAGTGGCAACCAGAGTGCAACGACCCTGACGGATGATGTTGGGGATGGCAACAACGTTGGCAAGTTTGCTGGTGAAAGGAGCGGCACAGGAAGCATCACCGAGTTTGATGGTAGGCGGCTCACTTTCGTCCAGCTCCGCCTCCAACATGGACGAAGTAAGCTTGTCGGCAAAGCCAGCTGCTGCGACCTGGGCCTGCTGCTGACGTTGTTGTTGTGGAGTCAGGTTGGCGTTCGCCTGTTGAAGCGCTTGGGCACCCGGAGAAGTGATGGTTTGAATATCCTCGCCAGACTTGTCGCCCGCAGCGGCGATCGCTGCCGTGCCCTTCTTCTGCAATTCTCTTTCGATGGCCTTTTGGTAGTGTGGGTTTCCGGGGCCAGGGGGGTACAGATGAGCTATGGGAAGAGGGACCGGCGGCGCTGGCTGGTTGAACCGTTGCATCATGCCAGCCTGCTTCTCGTACAACTCCTTCATCTTGGTGACGCGGTAGTGGTCGGCGATCTTGGTCAGGTCTTCCGGGGAACCATTCAGAAGCGCAACACCCACATGGGCCTGCTTGAGAGCACCGACGTCATTGGTGCCATCACCACACATGAGGGTCGTGTAGCCAGCGTCTTTGAGACCGAGCAGAATTTCTTCCTTCTGCTTGGGCGAAACACGAGCGTAAACCCAAGTATGGCGGAGCAGGTCGGACAGAGCCTTCTGGCCCTTGAATTTAGCGAGAGCATAACCGGTGATACAGATGTCCTTGGACTTCAAGATTTCGGGGTCCAAAGGCTGAGTCGGGTCAACATCAGTGTTCAACTTATCGTCAATGGTACGCCACACGATTCTGGTTCCAGAAGCATCGTGCTCGGGCGCATCGAGAATGACAACCTCGCGATCAACAATCTCCACCTGGCGAGCCACGTGAACAGCGGTGAGGGGGTTGTCACCCGTGATCATGACAACACGGTGGCTACTTTCGTTCAACATACGAACGGCCTTGATGGCGTCGTCCTTGAGAGGGCACTGCAAGACCAAAAACCCAGCAAACAGCAGCTCGGACTCAACTTCCTCACGAACGAAGTTGTTCACGCGGTTTTGAGAAAGTTCGGACTCGTGCGAGAGATACTTGTAGGCGAGAGCGAGCACGCGGGCTCCATTGCGAGTGAAATACTTGAAAGTCTCTTCGTAGTTGGGAGGGGCGTTCACGAGCATAGTCTGAATGGTCTCGGGAGCACCCTTCACGGCAACGAGAGTCGACTTGCTCTTCTTGGATGTCTTTGGGTCGAAGGCGGTGACGATAGAAATAGTACTCGATCGTTTAAGCGCAGAAGAGAATTGGAATCTTCTCTTGACCTGCACGGACTCGACAGGACGAGACTGAATGACGGGCGCGGATCCCTTGCAGGTAAGAGTGTCGTTTCTGCCCAGGGTCCAGCCAAGCCACTGCAGTGTAGCCTTCTCCATTGGGTCACCCACAACCTCGCCCTCGTCAAGTTTCACCAAGGCGTGGGCACTGGCGAGCACAAGGGTAGTATCAGGCCCAATAGCCGACACCTTTGCCAGGTCAGTGTGAGCACCGTCCGCTTCAACGGTGGCGCCTGAATGGCCGAGAGTCAATCCAGCGATACCGTCAACAACGAGATCTTCACCAGTCAGGGTGCCTGTCTTGTCAAAGCAAGCAATGTCCACGCGACCGGCAAACGGAATACGGAACGGCTCGGTGCAGAAAATGGCAAACTTGCTCAAGGCTGCGAGACTGGTATTGACCGCCAAGCTGAGCTCCATGGGAAGCTCGGGGGGAACGACACTCGTGATGATAAGGACACAGTCCAAGAGGAGCTTTGAACGTTTGCGGTCCTTCTGCACACCCTCCTGCCAGACATACCAAGATGCGGCAATCGCGAAGATGAGGAGGAAGAGAATGAAGAGCAGAGCCTCGGCGTTGTTGGCGGAGACGCGTTCGGTGGAGTAGATCATAGTTCGCACCAGGCTGCCCTGGCTGGTCTCGAAGCCGGTCTTCACAACGACACCCACCGCACCATTATCGGGAGGGGGGCGTACACCAGCAGGCAAACTCTTCGACATGTCCTCACCATTGGAGTTGGGGTGCGTAATCTGGAGGACCTTGGTGCCTCCGTGTACGAAAGAGTTCTTGTCCAATCCATCGGGCTCGATGAGATCCTCGCCAGGTCGCAGTTGAATAGATTCCTTGAGAAGCGGGGTGCTCTCTCCAGAAAGCATAGCCTCGTTGACGATCACACTTCCCTCGATCAGAAGAATATCGCAAGCGACGCCGCCGTCCTCCTTGGTGCGGTTCACAGACATGAGGTCGCCAGGTAGGAGCTTGTCGCTGGTAATCTCCTGCCACTTGTTCTCTCGGTGCACCCAAACATCGTATGGCTTGATGTTCATCGAACGGAACTCACTGAGGGTCCTCTGGCGTTGCCAAACAACTGTGCTCTCGAATGCGACAAGCATGAAAAGCGTGAACAACGAGTAGTACCAGTATTCATCCAGCATCCACAATCCAACACAGAAAACCTGGAAGACAAAGAACGGTGCCACAGCATGCTCCTGGAACAGCTCAACGAATGTCGGGACGGGGATGTCGAAGGTGTTGTCGCCATAGTGGTGCTGCACCCGTTCAAGCTCGGCCTTGGTTGTCAGGCCCTTGGTCTGCTGGAACACCTTGAGAGCCGGCTTCGGTTCTGCGTCAAGCGCGTAGGACAGGGGGGCAAAGGTACCAGTCTCGGGGTAGAACAGGAAGCGGCGCTTCTGGAAAAGGAACGAAATATTCTTCTTGCCACCGAAGTTCTCGCGAACGAGGGGGCAGATCTCGGCAGTGCCGGCATTTGTGATAGGAATGATCTTGATCAAGCTCGCGGTTTCGACGGAGTTGGCTCGCGTGGTAGTAAAGAGGGTGTTGAGGTTGATATTCCATTTGGTCATCAACCAGAAGAGCGACTGAACCGTGATGATGGACCCCGCGAAGACGAAGGTCCATTCTTGTCCTTGGATGTACGTATCATATCGGTCAGGGGAGAGGTAAAAGGCGAAGAAGACGGGCCATATGATCAGAAAAGGCCAAACGTAGGTATGGAGCTGAACGGGGAGAGGATTATGCAGAGATGCAAATTGGATCTGGGGATCATCTGCAAGTCGTGCCCTATTGACAGGTTTAGCATCTTCAATGACATTCCTGTCGCTGTCGCAGGGGCAGTGGATTTGCATCAGGGACACCACTCACATTTTGGCGATTGGGATGACCACTGCCGAGAACCTGGAAAGAGCGACCTAGATTCTCATGCACAGACCCCACACAAATTTTAATCGAGAGGAGGCACGAGTGAAAGAAGACACTCCCGAGCAGAAGAAGCCACCTCTGCGGTATAATTTGGGGTTCGCCCCTCGGATCCGCTCGCACCAATGGCTTATGTAAGGCTGGGCTCTCCGCGGCGCCGACCGCCCGCCGCACGGGTTCCATTTGAAGGCATTGGGATGCTGAAACAAGCAGTTGGGAGACAGCCGGATCGGCCTACCTTACGGTCTTTCAAGTCAATTACTATATATTCTGTAAATGCGGGCATCACTTCAACCAGCCCTGCCGGGCTAGCTCAATCGGTAGAGCGTGAGACTCTTAATCTCAAGGTTGCGGGTTCGACCCCCGCGTTCGGCTATTCCTACAAAACAAACCTGAGATATCTTTTTTGCTTTTTGGAGGGTTATACCCTTCTTCACATGGACTGCGATGTGTCGTGGGCTCCACGCGAGTCTTCAACCTATTTCTTTTTTTTTGTCTTTACTCCAAAGTTGAAGCTCTTCGGGAGTAGATGCATCCACATCCATGATATACCAGGCTTCCCAACGGTCGCGATTCACCGCCGTCAAATTTGTTGGGGTCCCGGTTAGAGAATATCTTCTGGCTCGGATCAGGGAGCGCATTTGAAAAGTGGTCGCAATTGATCCAATGGAAATCTACATATGTCTGATACCTTAATCACCTATTCTGCTCTCTGGGCACAAGGTACACTATGGAAAATTTGCGGAGTAGTTAGGCGTGAAATTATGACCGTCGATTCCGGGGACCAGGCTCAGAGAGTGTTCCGTGTGCGTTGTTATATATAAGGACCGAACTTGTGGAGTCTCATTTCGGCATGCAGGTACCTACCATTCGTTGCCATGCAGGAAGATGCTGAACCCGAAATCAAGCAAGAGCCCTTCTGTAAAGGGTCTATCGGGCTATCATCCGACTGGAATAGAGTCCCATTTAACATTAGATACCTATCTTAGGTGGTAGATAGCCCGCTAGATGGAAAAACCCCCCAGGGAAATGGATACCTACCAGTACTCCGAATCCGATCATGGCTTAGATAGGATTGATTCCATCACACTACAAAGTACTAGGTAGTTCTCAAGCTTACCTTTGGAGTATACCGTCCGTACAAAACAGCCTAACTCATCAAACAACGCGAGGAAACCCAGCAACCGAAGACATCGAATATACTTACCCCTCGGTGATAGGCAAAGCCAAGCAAACTAATAATGAGGGCACTGTGCTTTTTTCTCTCTGTACCTTGTTTATTCACAAGTAACCGGGCGTCCCCAGTAAATCATGACTGACGTCTCAATGTCGGGTCAAAGCATGAAGTGAAACGAGGATGCATGGAAGAAGCAGAACGGCCGAAAAGGACCTATTGGATCGCCCATCAAAAAGCCGGCCATTTAGACAAAAGTTCTGAGAATCATGGTGCAATGCACAGTACAGATATGCTCCACGACAGCTCGATAGCCAAGTCTCCAAGCCAAAATAGTCGGGTTTGTCTGGAACAGGGTGGAAGAACAACCTCTCAAACCCGCTAACCTCGGGCAAGTCTGACCTGGCGAGTACGAGCCTAGTTCGCCCCGTCCGAAGAATCAGCCTTCTCAGAGAGTTTCTTCACCAGCTCCGTCAGCAGAGCAACCTGCTCTTGCAACTGCCGAACCTCCAGAGTGCAGGCATCCGTTTTGATGTCAGGACTGCTCTGTCTGACTTCTTCCTTCCAGCTATCATCCAGATCGAAGTTGACATCACTGGCCACATGTTCCCACTCCTGCGTACAGTCGTCATCTTCTTCTCCATGTCGACGATTCCATCTGATTTTGGCGGCCTGGCGAGTCTCGACCCACGCGGCCACGACAAGAAGAGGCGCGTATAAGATACCCATGACAATATCGTTGACCTTGGCGTAGCTTTTGGTCGAAAGCCACCACTCAAAGGGAATGACAAGGAACACAATCTCGATCAGATTGAAAGCTGGTGACAGGTGAGCAAAGGAATTCAACAAAGCCATGACCCGAAATGGCGACTTACGTGCAATGAAAACGTTCTCGTCGGGAGCGCGCACGAATTGCATGGTCTTCGCGGCGAATATTGCCATGAACTCGTCGTTGGCATTGCCAGAAATATCCTCATAGGCGCTGTTGTAGAGGGCGATCAGGATATTCAAGAGAACTAAGATCGTGTCAGATAGGGGCGTAGGTCTACCACTCGTCGATGGCATGAACACATACCGATCATGACCACAAAGTTGAACACATAGTAGAGAATGATTCCGAATGGGAATGCAAAGTCCTGGAAGATCTCAAACTCGGGGCTTTGCATAACACTGTTCGCCATGCCTTGAATGATGGGCCCAGTCATGTCGACATCGCTGTCAACCTGAGACATGCCAATGAATGCCTGGAAAAATCCAGCAAGAACCACAAAGAGCAGAGCGAAGAATATGATACTCTCCTTCATCATGACCCGCAAGACCACGAACATGGCCCCGAAGAATCGGAAAGAGTCGAGATACAGCATCATGCGCATCCAGAACATGGGACCCGAAAACGCAAGAAAGTTGTAGCTAAGCCCGTTAAAGCGTTCTCGCTGTGCGTGATGGGTAGAGGGGGAATGGGCCAAGGCCACGCAGCGCATTGCGAAGGAAATCGCGAGCAAAGCGTAGAGAGTTGAATTGAAGGCATTCCAGAATTTGAAGTAGTTGCGTCCCACTTTCCAGAATTTTGCAACCTCGTCGCAGATAAAACCAAGAGTCATCAGATAGAGAACCCACTCCGCCAGATCAAGATCACCGGTGGGGTTGACGGTATTAATGACAGCTGTGTAGAGACACAGGTAAACCAATGAAAAGATAATCTGACAGATGTTCTGATATAAAGGCGTTCTCATGCGATCGGGGTGGAAGTGAACCCAGTAGTCAGTGCTTGATTTATCTTTGTACTCCACAAAATTTGTCGGGTTTCCCTCTTCCTGGCAAATCCAGCCGCGCCAGATGTACTGAATACATTTCTGATACCCAGAGGAGCCAATAACCCGGAGCGCATGGAGGTCGATCGCGCGCTCGACCACATTGGCGGGCGAGCTCTCCTCCCCTTCGATGAAGATCGAGTAGCGCTTCAGTAGGATATTCTTGAGCAAATGATCCTGGTCGGGTTCGGATTCAATGCTGGTAGAGGAAGTTCAGTGTTATGAGGAAACCGACATCATCAGACACAGCGCCGGGGAGGGAGGTTGCTTACATGCGCTTCGCAATAACCTCACAGGCAGTCGCACGTCCATGGTGAAGATCAGCGTCCCACAGTTCAATATTGGCTTGCATTTTGAACCACCGTAGACAGACGATCAAGCAAAACACTACGCAGGCGCTGTAGTCTTCGCCACCTGCCCGTTTGGCTGTCTGGACCACATGCTCAGATATGATCCGGCTGTTGGAGTCGGTCAAGGCGCTTTCGTCGAGCTCACAGCAGACCACCTGCTCAATCTGGTATCTCAGCCGCAAAGCAACCTTAGCAATCTCCTTGGCAGACTCGAGTCCCTGAGCTTCGTCGCGTTCATGTGTTGGGAGGACTGCGACACGGTCAGCAATCATCTCACAGCTGGAGTCGAGAATGACGTACGTCTCTGCCGTTCCGCCTCCGCACGGTGTTGGGCTTCGCGACGAGCGCCCACTATGGAATCCCATATGCCCATAGCGAGTAAAGAGTGGAGATCAATCTGATGAATTGAGATCACCGCAATTGCCTTTGGAGTCTCGTCCGCCGTGGGATTTGTACTCCAAGCCAAAAGAGAGGTTCTCGAAGGAGGTACTGTGCAGACAAACCCAGACCGCGTGTGAACCTTAAAAGACATTCCCGGTTGTCTCTTGCACTCCCTAGACCGTTCTGGGACAACCGGCGACTAGCGCCATGCGCCGGGGGGACACGAAGCTCTGGAAAATCATGGACACGCCTACTGAACGAGTGCTCTTGAAATTTGGAAATCAGGACCTAGTCAGGGCAGGAGAAAATTTGCCTGGGTATAATAAAAGTACGTCTGGTAGGAAGTGAGATTCCCTCCGCCTGTGGGTTAGACTACGGCAAGCGCAAGGTCTGGTTTAGAGATAGTTTTAGAAGGTGTTACTGGCATTGACCGTCTCGATTCGATGGCACCACAACAAATGTACGTGAGCAATTCAGATCTCGCATCCCAAGCCCCGGAAAAAAAAATCCCTCTTAGAGAAGATACAACGGGAGTGGGATCCCACCGACTGCTGAATTGTATCTGCGACGCGGTCCCGAGCGATGCGACAACCCATCCCCGAGCTCGGGGCGCAGGCGATCGAACACTCTCGAGTCAAGGGCAGTCTCTGCCTGTAGTCATGCACTTGAGCATGTCTCGTCGAGTCCTTGTCTGTCATCTCATTGATCGCGTAAATGTGCATGGCTTTTCTCTATCCGTTGCGCTCAGCCTTCTCCATCTTTCTCTCTCCCACACAGCTTTTTTCTGCGGAGCGCGAATGGCAACGCAGCGCCAGGGATCCCCCAGAATCTAGCAAAATTGGAGGCGATCCCTTACGCCGCAGGGACACCCTCGTCGCTCTCGGACTCGCTCTCGTCACCGCTGACCTCCATGTTCTCGCGCTCCCGCTTGTCCATCAGCTCCTGCAGCATGGCGTCATCCTGCTCTGTGACAGCCTTGGGTGCCATCTTGACGGTACAGTTACCACCGGCCTCCTTGATCTTGGCGGCGATGTTCTCGATCGCAGCCTCGAGCATCTGGATACCCTGGTTCTTGTCCAAAGACTGGTTGGTCAGGACGTAAAGAGGGGGGGCGACCAGCTTGACCTTGATCTGGTTCTCGGGAGTGTTGTTGGCCTCGGCGGTGCGGAGAGCCTCCTTGACGGCATCGATACCCTCGTAGCCGAAGCAGGTCACCTCGATATCGGCACGGACCTTGGTCGGGTGAGGGGTCAACTTCTTGCTGATGTACTGCTGCAGCTCCTTCTTGACGACGTCGTTGGGGAATTCGATCTCGTTCCAGACATCGGGGTTACTGAAAGACAAGTTCGGTAGTTAGTGATGAGGTTCTTTGTTGCTTCTGTTTCAGATTCCCGCCCGGGAACCCAATCTCCCCAATCTCGGCTGGGCAGAGGTCCCTGTAGCAACGTACGTGATAGAGATCTTGAAGGCATCGTGAGAGTGGCCGTATTTCCGGTTCAAGGGCCAGGCAATCTGCTGGTAAAGGGTCTCCAGGGGGGTCTGGGTGGCCTCGGCGACGTGGCGCATGATGGAGTGCACGGCCTTGCTCTTGTTGTAGCGCTCTTCGCACTTGACGACGTCCTCGGGCGAGACACGGCGCTTGGACAGATCAATGTAACCTATGGAAAAAAAACCACGGATCAGTCAAAATGAGACATTCAACATGAATACTCGGAAAGCATTTCTGGCGCACCCTTCTCCTTGTCAACACGCAGGACAATGACGACCTCGTTCCGGCCGATACGGATCAACTTCTGAATACTACGAATACGTCTTCGCGACAATTCAGAGAGCAGAATCATGCCGTCGATGTTGTCGTATTCCAACAGCTTCACGTATGCGCCCATTTCGGCGATCTGTTACACCGACACCCAAGAGAAAATCGTTAGCTCCAAATTCCTCGACTCGGTGTTCCCAAGATTGCAAAAGGCCGTACCTGCTTGACGTTGACCATGACATAGCTGTCCACCTCGGGGTACTTCTCCTCGTAGAATCGGCAATTTGTTAACGACATTTTGGCGGGGTTGCGCAGCGCGGTTCGACGTGAAAATTTCAGGCGGACGACAGGACTGAAAAACTGGCAGTCCGAGCGATGTGTATGATCAAGCCTCGAGTGACAGGATCTGAAGGAGCCGAGGCAGTGAGAAGCGTCTTGAGTGAGGGACTTGCAATAAGAAGCTCGTCTGAAATCACTCTTTGTGGCGGGCTCAAAACCCACATTGACTGCGGTCACGGGACCTGACCGTCCGGCGTTCGAAGTACAACAGTCACGTGACATGGACGGCTCTCCGAGGAGGACTACTGGAAGTGTATGGGTGTCAACACAGGCCATCGAACAAATCAATGAAAGCTACGAGAAGTGAACGACCATTGAAGGATGTGCAGAGATGATTGTCCGCAGGGTAAACTGGGGTGTTTCAGTAGTTACTTAGCCGCTTTCCAAGATGTCTGGATGTCTAGATTTGGTGGGGTGTATCTATACTATTTGAGGTCCATACTTCTCTTTGTTGCAGAGGCTTTGAGGCTACGGCATGAGCGCATGAGTGAGTACCGCTGGATGGATCAAATAGTATTCTCTGTACCAGTTTCCCTTCCTTTTTCCCAAGCATGTTGCCGACGCTTCTGACCTCTTCGGCAAATCACAGTAAGACAGGCCCAAGGTCACCGAATCTTGACATGTCGCCATCAATAACTTGTTGTATGATCAAGTGTTGCACAACACCCAATATCTAATGTACTTGAATTTGTAGGAGTATGGCTGTGGCGGGTACTAAGATAGCAATGTAGAAAGAGTCACCAACAAGTACTATTGTCGGTCTACCACCGCCTGGCGTCAGAGGCATTAAAGGCTGGACGAATGAAATCACGCCCATCCGCAATGCCGAAGGAACCCGCGCCTGAGAAAAACCTTCCTCTCTTTTTGTTTCTTTCTAACGTTTTGATCGTCTCAATCTCTCCAATGGAATTGGCTTCTGGACTCTTCTTCTCCTTGCAAGACAGACTTGTTGGACCGTTGGCCCCACTTATCGCTTATCGGTATCCCTAGTGGCCAGAAACTAGTCCATCGAAGGCCGAGGGTCTCTGAATCCTGGCCCTGACACCGCCCATTCCTGGGATCTAAGAAAAATAATAAACTCGACCAGATCTAGATTTCTGACTTTGGCTCGGGAATACATCACTATCAACGATTCCTCACAAGATAAACAAAGAGATTTCCTCCTTTGGGAAGGATGAGCACCAAGTGCTAGAGTTCAATTCGCATAGAGGCTTGTGATCTGAGGTTCAGAGTGCCATCGCGGCGCGTTGCATCATGTCCGAGTCAAGTTCCCTCCTCCGCCAGGATTCGGAAGGGCCGAGGTCTCTCCAAAATCGTATTCTCGACATCTTCCGCAATGGCCACAGCAGAAGATCTTCTCCGGGCCTGGATTCTGGAGATGAAGGTAGAGACATCGCAGGCCTTGGAATCAATCGCACGAGCGAACCTGACGCCAGAACCCGCTTGTTGGAGTCGTATCACCAGTCTGATCCCATCTGTGGCGAACGGCGTTGTAGCCATGGCACCTTCTCTCCACGACCCGAGGAGCAGTCAGCGGCGAGCCAGAGTCAGGGATTGGATTCGAGCCTTCTCTTCAATCTCAATGGAAATGGTGACCAAGGGATGAGCACAGCCCAGAGTTATGGCAGTATTGGACAGCCCGAATCACGGCCCGAGTCTGATTTTACGCCGCAAATGAAATCGTCTCTGTCGGCACTGTCGATGAACGATGACAAGAGGCAGTGAGTAACCCACTGTGAATTGCGACCATGAGTCGACTGTGGCTAGTGGAAAGCTAAGCAAGAGGCGCAGATACATTTCGTACTATATCCCATTTTTCAACTGGATCGGCCAATATCAATGGTCATTCCTTCGCGGTGACTTGGTCGCTGCACTCACAGTATCGTCGATCTATATTCCGATGGCGTTGTCACTGGCATCTAACCTTGCTCACGCGCCACCTGTCAACGGTCTCTATTCCTTCGTGATCCATCCATTCGTCTATGCTATCCTGGGAAGCTGCCCTCTCTTGGTGATCGGACCAGAAGCGGCGGGATCACTCTTGACGGGTGCGATTGTGAAAGCCAGTATGCCAAGCAACAGCCCTCAAGATGATGATCTCATGGAGAGCGCCATCATTATCGGCATTTCGACAGCCATGGCGGGATCCATGATCCTCGTGGCCGGAATCACTCGTTTAGGATTCCTGGACAATGTCCTGAGCCGGCCTTTCCTCCGAGGCTTCATCACCGCCATTGGCTTCGTCATCTTCGCCGACCAGTTGATTCCGGAGCTGGGCCTCGCGGATCTGGCCAAAGAGGCGGGGGTCAGTCACGGCACGACTGTCGAGAAGCTCACCTTCATTGTACGGAACGTCGGAAAGAGCCACGGCCTGACAGCAGCAGTCTCACTCATCAGCTTCTCCATCATCATGTTCTTCCGGTAAGTAGAGAGTAAATGGGACGCGCATCTAGCTTGTAATGGGCTTATGAGACTGACCACAAATGTTGCGCAGAACATTGAAGAAGTGGATGATGCCTCGCTTCCCTCAGGTGATTTATTTCCCAGATCGCTTCATCGTGGTGGTTCTCTCAGCCGTGCTAGCCTATACTTTGAAGTGGGAGAATAAGGGTCTTGAACTGCTCGGACACACTGAGATCAGCTCCAGCCAACTCTTCACCTTCCAGTGGCCGTTCCGCTTCAGCCATATGAGACACGTTCGTACAGCGATGAGCAAAGCTTTCATCATCACGCTGCTCGGCTTCTTCGAATCGTCAGTTGCCGCGAAGGGACTCGGAGATGGAAAACCCGACGGAATTCAGGGAATGCACATGAGTGCGAACCGAGAAATGGTAGCGTTGGGCGTGGCAAACGTGCTTGGCGGCTGCTTCATGTCTCTTCCAGCGTTTGGCGGATACGGTCGAAGCAAGGTCAACGCCCAGACCGGTGCGCGCACACCGATGAGCAGTATCTTTATAAGTCTCATCACTCTTTTTGCCATTCTCGTGCTGCTGCCATACCTTTCATATCTTCCGGTAAGCAAAACCTTCCAGTCCCGAGACAATGAGTAAGCGTGAACCCTCCGAACTACAGCTGACGCCGTCCAGAAAGCCGTTTTGTCGTCGATGATATCGGTCGTCGCCTTCAGTCTTGTTGAAGAGTGTCCCCACGATATCATCTTCTTCCTCCGCCTCCGAGGCTGGACCGAGCTCACCCTCATGTTTCTCATCTTCACCGCCACGATATTCTACTCTCTCGAGCTCGGAATGGCATTGGGGATCGGATTATCGGTCATCATTCTCATCCGCCACGCCACTCAGCCACGGATCCAGATCCTCGGCAAGGTCCCTGGCACTCAGACCCGTTTCGAGAACGCCGAACTTCAGCGGGAAAATGTGGAACTTATCGAGGGCGCCTTGATCGTCAAAATCCCAGAACCTCTCACCTTTGCCAACACAGGCGATTTGAAGAATCGTCTTCGACGCTTGGAGCTATATGGATCAAGCCGGACGCATCCATCTCGTCCTCGCATGCGACCTGCGGAAAACAATAAGAATATCATTTTCGACGTCCACGGCGTCACGAGTATCGATGGTTCTGGCACGCAAGTGCTCTATGAGATTGTCCGTGCGTACACAGAGCAAGGTGTGCGGGTGTTCTTCTGCCGCGTTCCCACCTCGAGCGTGTTTCGGATGTTTGAAAGGAGCGGTATTGTTGAACAATGTGGCGGTCTCACGCACTTTGTGCCTCGCGTCGACGAAGCGTTGCGGTTGGCGGAGATTGAGGAGCAAAGTGATATGTAGATGTTGGTCCTGGAGATATAAGCAGTTCAGGGCGGTATGAGAGGAGGATTTGATCTACCTTACCTCTCTGCTGCTGCCGACGTGGACAAGATTTGTCATCTTTTTGTTTGTTTTTTTTTTTGCATGCTCCAGTCTATGGGTTACTAAACGGTACTATATTGGGGTTGGATTTTATTGATGATGTACGCAGCGGGTGCTTATGATTGTTTGCAGCTTGTTCTGGCCTGTAAATATTGACACGAACAAAATGTGATACCACTGTACGACACACAGGAAGCCCTTTTGCGGTTTCATCGCATAGCAAGGTTGGCCCCTCCACAGGACTAACTACAACTAGGGCGGTAGATAGCACGCTTGAGTGAGGAGCTGACAAAGGTGAAGCCCAAGCTCTCGACAGTTCTCTACAAGTGCAGAGTCAAGTGCTGTGCGAGGGGCATTCCACCAATCGCCTCGAGTGGCAGGGTCTTCCTGAGTCTCACAGACCCAGGGCAATGACGGCTCAGATGGACCATACTCGATGCTTCCTGCACAAGAGAGCAAGGCCATTTACTGACCAAGCACCACCCGGTCCCACACTGGAACAAGCTGGAGTCGCCATGTTGAGAAATCATCCACAAAAGCGATGAAAAAACACCTCACCACCAAGCGAACCGATTGGCATCATCCGATAACAACCAACAGTATAAACCCGAGGCAGAAAAAGAGAATAAAAAAAAGTGAATCTTGTTCTCTTCTCTCAACTCGCACTCGAATCAAGTCGTACCTAGATCCGCAAGAGCAGCCTTTCGTATAATCGCCCGCAGCAACGTCTCGCTCGCCTTCACGGACGGAGATACCCGGCGTTCCTCGTCATCGTCCTCACCCATCTGAGCAGTGCCCACAACGAGTTTCATTCGTCCCTCGCTCCCCAGCACGAATGCAGCACAGGCAACTTTTGCAAGTCGCACATGTTGTCTGGAGACTTTATTCTGTAGCGATCCATCGAGATCCACCTTCATAGCCAGATGCTTTTCAAGATACGCACTGAGATTGGCAATCAGAATACTCTTTGGCTTGCGCTGCGCGACGGAAACCTCCGAAGGAACCTGTAGAAAACCAACGAGCGAGTCGCGCGCAATATTCACACTGAGATTTCGTAGAGCGGGCGCGATCGACGAGGAGAAGGCCAGTGAGAGTTGCAGGTCTTTCAGAACTTCTTCGACGAGATGATCTGCACTTGCGCGATCTCTCGAACGGCGCAATTCTTCGAGGAAGATCTCCAGCCCGGTGCATAGAAATGCCGATGAAAGACGGAGATTTGAACAGTAGGCGTCAAAGGTGGATTGCAAGAAGGTAATGAATGTTTGTCGGAGGGCAGTGGGGAATTTCGTCAGTAGTAAAGGTAGAAGCGTCACGCCACTGCGCTCTGCCTTTTTTGTAGTAGAGATGGAGATGGTAGCAGTATCATCATCATCAGTAGCAGCAGCAGAGTCAGCCAGAAGAGCGGCTTTGCATGTAATGTTCTCATACTCGAGCGTGATGAGGATTCCGGACAATGATGAGTTGCGTGGTTCATGCTTTGTCGAGAGGAATTCCCACCGACAGTCAATCAAGGAGCCTGTTCGGGACAAGGTTTCATCTCCGGTCGTGCTGGTGGGAATATGCAGGCCAGCTAAGACGTCGCCGGTGAGTTGGTCGCGCAATCGCGTGGCATACGCTTTCAGCGCGGCTTGATTGTTGAGAAGAGTCGCGAACTCTTTGCCATGATGGAGTGGGGACAGACGGTGAAGATTCCACGAGGTGTTGAAAAGCTCCCTCTGGGAAATTCCCTCCATTTTATTTATTTTTTCTGTTCCCTGTCTCTCTCTCTTGAATATCTTTAAATCTGTTCTTTTGTATCGAACTCTCCCACACGGTCTCGTCGGGGTGGTTGCATTGTTCGGGGCGACGCGCCTTCAATTGCAAACAGAACAAACAACCAAGAGGTGATACTGAGTCGAGAAAAGAGCGCCTTTACTGAAAGCAGTGTTGACTGTTGACCATTAAATACTGATGATAAATAGCTTCGCACTCTGTATGCAATACAACGCCTGAATGTGTAGTTGGTCTCCCCAAATGGACCAGGATTCTAAATGGATTGGACATGATGCTAGATCTTTTGAGAGCACGCAGCAACGCTCACACGAAACACAATGCATGGGTTTATCATTAAGCTCTCCATCCCGGAGCTGGCCGGCAGTCCGGGCATCCCAACACAATCGGCAGACCGTTCCAAGTCCACAGGGTCTCTACGTGGTGTGGCCTCGCTCGTCGCACCTCCATCTCGAGAGACGCCGCGTCAAACCACACGTCCCGCACGGACCGGTGCGAATCACTGTTTGCCGGACCAAATATTAATGATCTCATATGGTCCTTCTCGTGGATCGTCATATCCCGGTGGAAATTGTACATGAACTCCTTCCGTTGGATGCGCTGGTTGCCTCCATCGCCGATCTCGGCGGAGAAAAATTCCACAATTCGAGTAAAAGGGGACCACGTGAGGAGGGCGTTGATCCACGTCTCGTCGACCGCCGAGTCCGGAGCAATGGTGTATCGAATGAGAGAGACCAGTAAATGCATGCAGTGATTTGTCGCAACCAGCGCGGCGGTGTTGTGGAAGGGAGGTGCTCGAAGGATTTGGGTTTGCAATTTGCGATACATCTGTCGACGGGTCTCGACGGACACGGGAACGGAGAGCTGTCCGGACTCGTGTGCTCGAAGGAGCAAATTGGTGTGCTCGCGCTGAGCAGAAGCGAAGCTTTGCAAAAAGTACATCACGTAGTACCTAAAAGGGCCGGACGCTGTCAGTTTTACGCACCGGCGTGGGGAGGAGTTCCAAAGCGTGCGCCTGGCCGGGCACGGCGGTGACATACATGAGAGGGGCGAGATGAAACCAGATGCTGGTCTTGCCTTTCTTGACCATCGCGAAACGCTCGGCTTTCTTGACGGGGAAGGACGATCGAAGAAAGACTTGCTCGGTTTGCATAAACCGGTCCATCACCCGGTCTGCTAAGTAATAGCACAGCTTGGAACACTGCTTCTGCCGGGATCGGAGCTCATGGAGGTATCGGAAAGTGTAGAGATGGCCTCCTTTGGCACTCTTGGAGGGTGGAAAGAGGTCGGAGAGAAGCACCATGTCGTCCTCTGGATTGCGAGTGTACGTTCGCTTGTCATCAATGGGAGACGGGAGGGTTCCATGACGGCGCTGGCGGAGGTATTGGCGGACGATTTCGTGTTCGTTCAAGGACAAGAGGGCGTGGAAGGCCTTGCAAACAAGCCTCAGGTGGATGAAATCGGTGGTATCGCAGTAGCCGAAGATTTTGATTTGGATCTCGACCGGTAGGCCCCATGGGGACGGAGGGACTGGGGAGTTGACATTTTTCACGCTATGAGCGGCCGGACCGATGATCAGTTAGGTCAGATTCAAAACAGGGCGACGTTTACGGCATGGAGAATTTGGAGAGCTCTCTGTTTCCTCCCCCAAAAGGTCCACATAGACCGTGGTGCCAAGGGCACACTCACCCCAGTGAGGAGGACGTGGATTCCGAGACGTCGCGGCGATGGGATCGATCTTTGGCTTCTCTTCTCCGGGTCAGTGCAGCTCGAAATTTTTCCACAGCTGGTCGGATCTTGGCGAAGCTGGTCATGCTTGGACAGCGCAAATGATTCACAACGACCCAGCTGTGACCAAGCCGCGCAGACGGAGCGAGGACGAGCTTACGCAAGTTCCACGTCCAAAAATCTTGCAAGAAGAGCAACCCAGAGCCACTCTCCACAAGGTAGTAAGAGCGTATCAAAATCTGACTAAGCGCTCAGGTGCACTCAGGTGCATTGAATTCAATTATCCATTCATCCTATTATCTGCACGAACGGGCTAGCCCGATCAACGAAGAAGCTCTGGTCAAGCTGGATTCCAGACAAGGACGAAGAAGAGTGGATTCTACTCATCGAGACTTATGATTGGTCCTCCCTTCCCCTTGAGCGGGCACCCCCCTCGACCTTGCAGCGGATTCCATCTCAACGAACGTGCATTTCATCGACTGCACGCCTCTCTGTCATGGCCAAGTCCAACAAGGTGAAGGTGATGTGGAGAAGAAAGACCATACAGGAGGAGGAATAGGTGTCAGGGATGGCGGTGACGCTAGTTGGTCTGGTATCAGTGCAGTTTCTATGGTCCCAAAGGAAGGATGGAGCTTCTCGACTTACGTACGAGTGGCCTAGATCTGAGAGCTCCGTCCAGGGCTGCGCGGTCTCTCTGGATAGGAGAGGCTAATGAAGAGTCTGAATTTTGAGAGATTTCCAGTCCAAGAATAGAAACAGGGTGGACAGCTCTTATTCTGCTACCGCAGATGGCTGTCTGTCCTGTCTCACCTTTGCGTCAAGTCTCTTGAATCCGTTATTAGGGCCCTTCATCCATTCTCCTGGCGGGAGATCCGTACCGTTCCGTTGTGGATACGTCAAACATCAAGCTAGGCCTGAGTGATGTGACCTTCGTTCTTCAATGGTGCGAAGGCTGCTCCAATATGTAAGGGACGATGCATATTCATTTCCGCACCGAGTATTTCGTCAAGCCTTTGTCTCGGAACAAGAAGCAGCCCCGTCATGTCGTGCAGCGCTACAGCGCAAGATGGGCTTCTCTTCTTACGTCATCCCGCTTGCGTCAATAGCGTGGCTCATCACGAGACAAATCCAGTTCGCAGTGTCGGTTCGATCCGGTTATCTGTGACTGAGAGGTAGTCTTGAACATTCCAGTTCCTTTCTTCTCGGGCAAAAAAAGTCGTTTCTTTTCAGTAGGCTCTCTAAATCATCACATCAGCAAAAGCATCCACTATGGTTAACAACATACTCATCGTGGGAGCGACCCGAGGCCTGGGTGCCTCCTTAGCGACCCTGTACTCCAAGGACCCAGCCAACCATGTATTCGGCACGGCACGATCTTCAGAGGCACCATCCACACCAGAAATCACCTGGTTGACAGGAATTGATGTTTCGGAGCAGGATGTGGGACAGAAACTGGTCTCCGGTATCCCTGCATCAACCCAACTCTCCTCGGTAATCATCACGGCCGGGTATTTTGGCTTCGAGACCTTTGATTCTCCCGACTGGGAAAAACAAGTCAAGATGTACACCACTTCTGCAATCAGCCCCGTCTTTGTGGTTCATCACCTGGTGAAAGCAGGCCTCGTGGGGAACGGAAGCAAGGTGATCATCGTCAGTAGCGAGAGCGGTAGCATCACTCTCCGACACGAGAAAGAAGGCGGAGGCAACTATGGTCACCATGCCAGTAAAGCGGCGTCCAATATGGTTGGGAAGTTGCTAAGCTTGGATCTCAAACCACAAGGCATTGCCGTAGGGTTAGTCCATCCGGGCTTCATGCGAACGGAAATGACCAAGAGCGTCGGGTTTGATAAGTTTTGGGATGACGGCGGAGGTGAGTCTCACCGTCGATGAACCAACTTTTTTTCCTCTCCTATGAGGTGAACATCCTGTTGATCATTTCTCCCAAAAGCTGTGACTCCCGACGAGGCAGCTCAGTCGCTGGCCTCGTTCATAGAAAGCTTTGACATTAGCAAGACTGGCGAGTATTGGGCACCTCGAGGACCGCGGTACGTACAAACCTCTTTGAAGACGGCCAAAGGTCTGAAGTCGCGCTAACCACTCTGCATCAGTGACATCGGCACTGCGGAGGCTGTTCTTGGGAAGGACTTGCCCACACCACTTCAACTTCCATGGTAGCCATCAGAAGCTTTTGAGGATGTGGAATAGTGGCGGTAAGAAAGCAAAAAGATTGGACCATCTTGATATGAGGCAACTGATGAGAAAATTTATGGAACTTGCTATTTGATAGATAAAAGTGACAAAGTCTACATAAGTATTTCCATGAAATTCAGCGCCATCTAGCTGCATCGTTGTAATCCACATGAGTCGTATGGGCCTTTTTGGGTCAATGGACTGGGCTCGGACACTGGTATCTGGTGGACTGGATTCGAAGGTCTGATGGTTGTTGACGAGGCTTGATTTTGATTTTGTCGGGTTGTCCTTTGTTCTGGTTGTTTGATTGTTTTTTTCGGTGGTCTGTTGGCTCCTTATTCGTCGTCATGTGTGGGTGCCCTTGTAGGTGGTTTTTGGTTTTCGTTTTTTGTTTATGGATGTTTTTATCCCGTCTTTTGGACTTTTTTTGTTTTGCTTTACAGTACTTGCCGATGGTTCTCTTTTGCCTGTTTCTGTCTTTTTTTGTGTGTGTGTGTGTGTCGCATGATGATAAGGACGGCCAATGCTTGACAGAGAGAACGAGGGCAGCCCCGAAGTAGATAGTCTGGAAGAACAAATCAAGTCAGATATTGTCCACAACAATGACGTTCAGAATGAGGATAGCAGTATTTAATAAGGTAAACTGACAATTCGGGAAATAATCTCGTAGACAAACTGACTTGTAGACGCTTCTTCGTCTCAATGTCACCCAGTTTTGTCCGGTGCTTCTTCACCCTGGACTCCTACCCTGCGGTTTGTGCCTCCACACCGCTTGTGATTGTTGCAAACAAAAATGGCAAAAGAGGGAGAGGGGGGAATGAAAAGTCACAAGGAGTGACAATGTGGGGAAAGAATGGATTGGTCGAGACAGGTCATGACATGACAAAGAGTATATGTCTTGAGGATTAGATGCAAGGACCACATGATCAGTAGATTAACTGAGAGTGAGCACAAGGTGAGCGATATGCAGCCACTGGAGCATTTTCGAGATGGTTCTTTTTGTGGGTTGGAAGCTCCGGGTCACTGGAAGGTAATAAAGGTGATAGTAGGCCCTGGAAGCTCAGACGAAAATCCTTGAAGAGACATTGCCATGACCATAGAGGAGGAGGAGTCATCGACTTTGATCGAGCAGCAGAGCGAGGAGCGTATGCTCAAAGAAGAGTATCCACTGGTCAAGAGACTTTGAGGTTGACATGTCTTTATGGCAGTGGATTGATGTTAGCGGACATGGGGTGTCCAAGTTGATGTGACATGCATAGGGTACAGTGGTATGACATGGGAGTGTGAAGCAATATAGCATGGAAGGTAAAGTGATATAAGATGGATGGGGTAGGGTGGTATGATATGGACAGGGTATAGTGATACGCCATCGATGGGGTAAGGTGATGTAAGGTGAAAGGGTATAGTGACATTAGATGGATAAGATATAGTGAGGTGATATGGATAGAGCTGAAGGTGATGGTATGACATGAAAGGATAAGATGATATGACAATAGATGAAACACGTCTGTGTTGATGATCTGTCAACAGAATAGGTAGAGGTGCAGTGGGACAAAAGGATGAGAATGACGAGAGTTGTAGGGGAGAGAAAGGAAGAAAGGAAGAATCAGAGGGGGACCAATGTATTTATACAAGAGGGGGATGAATCAAATTGAGCAAACAATAACAGATACAGACGTAAAGGACAACCAAGGATGGGAGGAAGGTACCTCGTCCACTAGCACAGAAGTGTACGGGAGGTCCTTCCATCAAACCGTGTCAAGGGCTGGAGGTTAAGCATCTCCAAGCTTTCAATGCTCCCCGCCCATTCTCACGGCTTGCACAGACAGATAGACAGAATCAGCATGAGTAGGTTTCTCTGGGGCTTGTTTCTTTCTGTCCCTATTTATGGATCTATATTCTCAATTCCCAGTGGGCGATAATTACTAAATCGAATTGGATATAATGTAGATTCTCGAGCTCTCGACATGTAGGGCAGATGATCCTCCAACACCTGGCGACAATCTCGGTTGTTACTCCATACTATAAATCAGACCAAAAAGCCTTTGCCTCTTAATTACAAATACACAACGAAGAGAGAAAACCCCCATCCATCTCCCATCTCAAACAGCATTCGGCCGAACGCACATAAACACCAGATCTTGCCCAATATCCGGCCGTCGCTCATGTGCAATCACCTCCATCCCAAAGATCCTCGCATACCAATCCTGCATTCTCTTATCCCCCGTCAACAGCATAATTCGGCGCAAATGCGGCATATTCCCAATCGAGAAAACCTCCAAAATACAGTTCATCAGCCATCGGCCGAGCCCGTGGCCCTGATACTCCGGAAGCACATAGACGTCAGAGAGATAGCCGAACGTGACTTTGTCCGTGACCATGCGCGCCAGACCAATCTGCCGAGTGTTCTCCGCAGTGGGAGTCACCGGTTCGTCGTGGTTGACGAGAGGCTCTGTGTACTTGTACACACCAAAGCTCATAGAGTCGTGCAGCATGTGGTACATGACTTCTTCGGGGAACGGAGTGGCCCAGTAGAGCCAGTCCTGGCCAAAGGCTTCATTGACGGCTTGGATAGAGAGTAGTGATGGATCATTGGAGATGATGAATTCGCTGTTGGGTCGCGTCCATGTGCGTGGGGAAAATGCCGTTGTTGGTGGGGTGGAGGACATGATAGCGGAAATGTGATGTGATGTGTGTGTGTGCGTGTGCGTGTGGACCCGCAAAAGCAGGAAGATCTGGAAATATTGTGAAAGTGTGAGAAGGATGCCGTCTCAATGCTGTATCCTATTGTCTCGATACAGGATCAAATAGAAATAAGGAATTGCAGTAGTTGATGGGCCAACTGGCTCTGTGGAATCCGTGACTCATCTCGTAAAAGGTGGATTAGCAGCTGTCAGCACTAATAACAATCAAAACTGAGGTTGCCCGACCCGCCGAGGCTTTCTCCGACAAGAGAGACGGCGACTCATGAAAGCCAAGCCGTTTCAGCTCGTCATCGGCGTGAGATGACCTGGTCACTTGGTCGCATGAGTACTTCGCAGCGCGACTGGTTGGATTTTGGTGTAAAAGTTTACAAGGTCTTGTTTGAAGATGGAGTTTCTGTATTTTCGATAGTGGTCGGCTTGGCGAAAGTATGTGATCTCCTACGATGCTCGGCGGATCCGGAATACTTTTCGGGGTGAAGTTCGCTTCCTTTAATATCGCGCGTTCTGCTTACCTACTTAAGGTTTCAATTGTGATAAGAGAGCATATCCGCGGCAGGAAATGATTCGGGTGGAACAGCATTTCATTAAACTGGACTATAGATAGTCAAATGCAGACAGGAGCAAAAGGCATATAGAGAAAATCAAGAATCGCCACATATAGGGACAAAAGAAGGTGGGTATCGTGAGACAATCTGAATCGCGCAAAAGCCACAGTTGGGTATTTCAAAATCCATCAGCAACACACGGTGCGTGATGGGAATGAGAGTAGTGTCGCAAGGTTTACCACTCCCACAGTTCCCATC
Organism: Penicillium sp. PF2412A; assembly: GCA_023626555.1. Lineage (NCBI taxonomy): Eukaryota > Fungi > Ascomycota > Eurotiomycetes > Eurotiales > Aspergillaceae > Penicillium > Penicillium sp. PF2412A. Next base: position 104,935 of record JAMAHA010000047.1, on the reverse strand, counting down.
GGAGTAATGATTGCATGATGTAGTCCAAAACAAAAAGAAGAAGTGCGTCATCATGCGGCTCGGATATTCGACTCAAATCGTAGCTCATCATCAAAAATTGGAGGTGTGAGTCGTCTAAATATCCTCAATGACGGAAGCCTTCATGGCACGTTCAAACCCTTCGTCCTGGCGATTCTGGATGGTGCCGTAGTTGCTGGGGCCTTCACCCGCAGCGTCGGCAGTGGCGAGCTGCTGCTGGACGGTTTGGTTGGTGGCGGGCAGGAAGATTACCTTGCTGTTGGCTGTCTTGGCCATCGCCTGCATGGCTTCGAGGTATCGGATCTGCATGGCTGGCGCGGAGGACAGGATATCGGCAGCCTGGCGCATCAACTTGGCGGACTCGACCTCGGCGCGGGCCGCGATCACCTTGCTCTCACCGATTCGCTTCGACTGCGCAGCCATGGAGAGTGAGTCTTGCAGGTCATTGCTGAAAATGATATCCTTGATCAACATCGACTCGACTTGGACACCCCAGCCGGCGGCTACCTCCTCAATGATCTCGGCCGTCGACTGGGCGATCTCTTCCCGGCGCTCAATCACGTCCTGCAGGACGCGGGCCCCGATCACATGGCGAAGTGTGGTCTGAGTGCGCTCCACCAGGGCCTGCTTCACATTGGAGATACCGAACGCTGTCTTGTGGGGCGAGGTCACTTGGTAGTAAATGACGGAGGTCAGGTTCAGCGTCACGTTGTCTTTGGTCATGCAGACCTGCCGAGGAACTTCGACAATTTGAATCTTCACGTCCACCGTGGTCAGATGCTCGCTCAGCGGGTTGACCTTGACCAGACCGGGGTCCACGGCGCGTTCAAAGCTACCCCAAAGAGAGTCAGCAGATACTTTAAAAAAGACGGGGACAGAAATCGAGTTGGAAAGCAGCACTCACCGTCCGAATCTGGTGACTAGGCCAACTTCACCCTGGTCGACAGGCTTGAACGGGTTGGGACAGCAGAGACAGCAAGGAATCGCACCACAGAAGCCGATACATTCACCCAGGGCGTGAACTAGAGCGGAGAGAAAAATCATACGGTCAGTAAAACCAAGAAGGAATGAGAACAGGAGAAAAGAGGAGAAAAGTCATCTCAAGCGATCAAGGGCAATCCTGCCTCGCTGGGTGGGGGGCGGGGGGGATGTCTACTCACTTAGCTGCGCATACCACCCGTGCGCATCGGGGTTGTCATCACCGTGCTTGATCACAGCAGCATACCGGGGCTGCAGGTCAGAGAGTCGAGCCGGTTGAACATTCACCAAGCTCTGGCCCGCTCGGGCGGCTGGAGGGTCGCGCAGAGGCGCTTTACCGTTGATGTCACTGTTGTTGCTATCAGGGTTGTTGACGCCGTTGAGAGACATTTTTCTATCGTGTGCTCGTCTTGAGGTTGGGTATGACGTGAATGGAAGAGTTGTGGAAAGGACCAAGTATGGTCAAATTGCGGAGTGGGAGACAGGAAGATCTGCAGGAGGGAGAGGTTTGGATTCTACTGCATCCGGCGAGGAGGGGTCGCCCGGGGTATTAAATAAGTCCAGTCACAATACTTCGTCTTCTTTGGAGTTTCGAAGGCGTTGAACCTTTGTTCACAGGCACTGAGGCCTCCTCCTGTTCGCTATTCCACTCGGGCACTGATCCATGGGGCGGGAAAAACGCCAGCCCGCAAGATTGGATCAAAAGGACGATCTAAAGTTTAATGACAGCTTCAGAGTGGACCGTCATCCCTCGCGGTTCTCCGCAGTGGAGGGGGCAGCCTGGCATCTGCACGATGGAGCATGGTTTGCCCCTTGACGATGATAGGCTTCAGGGCTGGCAGTCAAGAATACGGATTCGTTCTATGCCAGCTCTATGCATCCAGATGACTTCTGCTCTTGACTCGCATTTCACCTCAAGTGGCCATCTTCTTTGCTATCACTGATCTCTCTTCAATGTTTCTCTGGGGAAAAAGGGCGTTTATGCGCTGATTCGGAGGGTGATATGCGCCAAGACTCGATGCACGCATGCTGTCATCGTTTGCCGGCTGTCAGAGTACATGGGAGTCGTCAGGGCTCGCTGGAAGTGGGTCGCAGGCCCGTGATCGACTGTTCACGATTCACGGCTTCAGCCTCGATGGCCTTGGCGGTTTGTTTTTGCCTGCCGATTATCCGAAGCATCGAGGGTTCGTGCGCCTTTGCTGAACTTATTCAACTCGGGCGCGCTGGGCATAGCCCCCAGTGGGCTGTGTCTTGAACAATGCCGGGGCTGGTACGGTCAGTGACTGGGTTGTTCTGGGAATAAGGAAACTCTCCGCGTCGTCTCGCCCCGGGCGATGGACGCTACATGGATATCTTGCAATCCAGAAGCTTTCAGTTACGGTATTTTGATCGAGGTAAACTTGACCCTTCCAGATGTATGCTCCATTCGACCTGGTGAAGCGAAAGGTAGCTCATGACTTGGAAATTGAAGCATCCCATCTTGTCAGACAGACTATATTGCCCTCATTCTCTTGTTTCTGTCGCGCAAACGACTAGCCTGAGCTCGATGCTTGCTGGGTACCTCGCCCACAGAATCTCGACGGGATGTACGATGGCACTCCATCCAAGTGGACCCCCATAAGGCGACCAGCGATGATTGAGAACGGAATGGGTGGATGCTTGAGTCGGGCACTGGTGTACCCACGGGAGACATACCCTGGCGAGCTTGGCATCACATGACAGGAGACCACCCAAGTCCAATGCGACTGCGGCGGTGTGAAGCCCTGGAAGCGACATGATCCTACTGAGCAGGGCAACATGGTCACTTCAGCAGGTCGCTCCGCTGCCGTAATTTGCATCCTGATCTAACGTGATGGGGGAATCACGAAAGCCGTTGTCCTCCCCCCCCCTGGTCAACGAGACTAAGGAATTGCCGGATGCGGAGGCGGATGATCTGAATCGACCCAATTTCCCCTCGATCGGGCGTGGATCGCGTGAGCGGCCACGCGATACGAGAACGACGTGGTTTGGGTGCCGATCTGATCTGGTCGACCGGGGGAATCTTGGAGATGACGTCGACTTCGCTGGGACGATGCAAACTCCCGACCCAATGCTCCTTCGCTGCCTACTCTCCGCCTGACTGGCATGGGACCCGTCTTGGTAGGTGAGAGATAATAATTGTACCTATATTATCAGGGTGCTGCGGTCGGTCGTGGAGGCTTAGACCAGGAACCTGATATCAAACCATCCAACAAACGGCACGAGAGGGTGCCCGATCGTAATAGACGGTATCTCCAATGTCATCTTGTCGTTGTCAAGGTTGCCCTTTTTGGGACCCAGGAATGAGCGTAACTACGTGAACAATGCTAGGCATACATGGGTGAGTGGTGGGGATATCCTAGGTCTGGCAGCCTTGTCATTCATATCTTCCGGCACTGACCTACTCTCCTTGGCGATGTCTCGAGTGTTGGTATCTTCTTTGGATGGCATTCCATTTACTCTTTCTGGTTATATTTCCGCGGCCAGTCCGGAATGTCCGTTCCGTGTGGCCTCCTACACCTAAAAAGGGATGTTACCTTAAGAGGTGCAGGCATGGGCCAGACTGTTGGTGGATTCTGCCGGGGCATGTGAAGATGCATGTGATACGACAACATTCGATGATATATGTGAGGTGGTCGACTCCCGCCCGCCTGTTTGACAGGCACAAATCACCTCTGCCTTTCACCCAGGGAGATACCTGATCAATGTGTCCTCTGATTGAGCAGTGCCGGATATGGAACATCGCAAGGGGAGGAAGCTGCCTAGGAAAAAAAGATCAAGCAGCATCTTCATGGTTGTTGGACCCTCAAAATTAAGGATTGGACCAGTGACTGTGGCCAACCACAGACACCACGAATGTACCAGAGAAGAGTTGTCACACAAGTACTGCGCCATTGTGATAGCTCAAGCGTATATAATGCTAAATTTGATGGCACCTTCCATCAACTAGCATCATTGGTCTAGTGGTAGAATTCGTCGTTGCCATCGACGAGGCCCGTGTTCGATTCACGGATGATGCATTTCATTTTGCCCCTGGGCAATTCTCACGCCCCGCTTGAGTCTCTTTTTATCCATCCTCGAGCCTCGATATCGTCGCAAACTCATTTGCCCAGTCCAGATCTCACATGCCGTGAGCGAAAACTACCATAATCTCGAGCTCGGGGACACGCGCTATCCCTCCAACAAATACACTTTGAGCAGAACATATGCGTACCGACGTTCCAGCGTGAGACACTCCAGATATCCAGCCCTCCAAGGCATACCCTTGTACATAAACAAGCCATTCAAAATGACAGAAGTCATTCGTTAAATGTACTAGAAAGCCTCACTCAGGTCTAGCTGCAAGCTGGGCGAATCTATCAAAGCATAGAAGCTTGATGGCCTGCCCAACATGATTTGAAGTTGCACACTCGCCATCCAATCAAAGCGGTCTAGCGGCCGACCTGGCAGCTCCCATGAAATGCGGAGAGAATGCGGACCTGGGAACTCTAAAACACTCCGACTTCATCCCACTCGAGAGCCCACCTGGACGGTGTTGGAGCTTTTTCGCGTCTATCAAAAAAGAAGACGTGCCAACGGACAGGACTTGCCAGACATAGAACAACATGGTCGCTCCAAGCCACACTTCTACCGCCCGGGCTGGAAGCAAGACTGCCACTCAGACGACCCCCAGCTTCGAAGACCCGAACTTCGACCCTGCTGAATTCCTCAATGAGTCGCTCTCACCATTGACATTATCGTCTCTCCAGGGAAGCGCAGTCAGAATACAAGGCTCTGTGCCGCTGTCCGAGCTGTCGGTCCAAGTACAAAACCTCCTTTCTCAGATCAGTGCTCAAAATGTGCGCCTGTCGAGCACGCTCTCCCAGCTGAGCGACGAGATTCTTCGTGGAGGTGGGCGGCTGGCCTACGAGGTGGAACTTCTGAGAGGAGAAACGATAGGCTTATCCGAGACCCTCACCGAGGCCCTGCACGAGGACATTACTAAATTTGTCCCCGAGTCGACCGCACACGCCAAAGCTCACGTGGTTGACACTGCGCGTCAAGAATCTACAAACGACCCGACCGAAGAGGCAGCATCGGGTCCCACGGAGGAAGAGGACGATGTCGAAAAGAAACCAGATCTACCAACCATAAACGACCCCGAGTACATCATCAACCTTCGTACCCTGAACCAGGTGCGCGCTCGCCTCGAAGATGTGGTTCAGACATTTGGAGATGCAATGGAATGGCCACTCCCTCCATCCGAAATTTCCTTCTCCTCCTCCTTCATTTCCGTGTCCGGACCCGAGCTAGGCGCCGAGGGCAACGATCAAGAGGAAAAAGGACAAGAAGTGATGAGGAAGATCCGGGCGGAAATCCTGGGACTACTAGATCGAGATGGAGGTGGACGGGAGGGACTGGACGCTGCTACTCGTCGCCTCGAGGCATTACGAACCCTGGCTGTAGTCTGGAAGGGATCCGCGGAGGAAAAGGCGCGACAGCGCTTTGTGGATGCCTTGGGCAGAATCGTGGACGAACGAAGACGAAATTTGGATCACAAACAAGCCATGGCTGAGCAGAGCCAGCGTGCACCTCGGTCACGAACGGAGCCGCCGCGGGATCATGACAACGGAGGATCTGGAGGCGGATTGTTCCGTAATCTGCAGCGTCTCCGTGAGGAGATCTATCTAGAATAGAGCGATCAAGCTTACATCACCATCTCCCTGGAACCGGAAATGGGACCCGAGGAAGAAAGAGGGAATCGCGTGCAGAGACCGTATGGTAGAGAGCTGCTTGTTGCTCCCCACATCTTCCTTCTCGAGGGTGTCTAAGATGATGCCCGAAACTGATTGCTGAATGAATCTGCAACTAAGAATCGAGCACTGTACGCATCGTCGGCGGTGCAGACTCGGGCCGAAAGCGGGAGGGCCGCGGCGATCGCTGCGGGTGCTTTCCTCCCCTGGCCAGCATCGAAACCGTGTGTTTACTTCGTGGCCTTTCCTTGTCACGCTCGTTCAATGTCGGCACACTGCTTGCCAACTTTGTCGCCACGACACTTCACAATCGCCATGATCATCCTGTCCCCGGCCGCTCCAATCTGAGTGACTCGTCAAGATGGCGTCCAGTATGTCGTTCTCGCAGTTTGAGGGGGCCAAGCCTCCATCCGCCGCAAGCTTCGTGCGGCAGGCCTCGCAATGCCGCCCGCGCATGTACCAAACAAGAGCCATTCTCTTTTCAATCGTATCCTTCTTATTGCTTCTTTGGCTTTTTTCGTCCTCCGGGGTAAGTGGCTTATTTGTGGTACCATTGTCGGGTGGGAAAGGAACCACTATACGAGGCTACGAGAGCCCGATAGCCGTGCTAGCGAAAGCCCAACAGCAGCTGAGCTGACAAGAATCTGTCATTTAGAATCAGCCCGAGCCGGACTATTGGGCGGAATTTCCATCTCGCCATCCTTTCACCGAACGCCCAGAAGACGCGCAGGTCGCACTTCAGCCAAAGTCGGGCATTTCTGCAAATGACAGTCTCCCGCACGACCTTGACCATGGCCGCCCTCATCTCCATGTCCTCGTCCCTACCGTCAAGGGAACCCGGGGCGCCTGTCGTACCGTAACTTCGGCCATGATTCTGGGGTATCCACCACCAACATTGATCGGCTATGGTCGTCAAAAGCCGGGAGCGACGGAGTTGGAGCTCACCGTCAATCGGATCACCCGCATCCGAGATTATCTGAAGAACAGTCGCACCGTCAAGGATCGTGACTTTGTCTTGATTGTGGATGCGCAGGACGTGTTCTTCCAACTACCCCCGTGGATCCTTATTAAAAGATTCCAAGATACCGTGCGCACGAACAATCAAAAGCTGGCGAGGAAATACGGCTACGCAGCGCCTGAAAAGCCCAATGGGTCGCCCCCCGAGGTAATTCAAAAGTATACCCAGCGGGTCCTGTTTGGTGCGAGTAAGGTCTGCTATAGTGCTCTCAAGAGTGACCCGGGGTGCGTCACTGTTCCCGAATCGACCCTGCCGCCTGACGTATACGGATGGAAGACAGATGCCCATCCAGATGGTCATCTCACCCGACCTCGATGGTTGAACCCCGGTGCGGTTATTGGTCAGGCTGCCGACCTGCGGATCATCTACGACGAGGTTCTTCAGTTGATGGAACGACACCCTACAAACCACAGCGACTATCGGGCACTGACGCAGATGTTTGGACGTCAGGAAGTGATCCGTGAATTAGAGCGACTGCGGACCGTCAACAAAGTCAAGGAATGGGTCTATGGGATGTTGGGTATCTCTGACGCAGTTGATATTGACGGAATCAGCGTTCGCCTCGAGTCCGGCCATCGCTATGAGTACGGTATCGGGGTGGACTATGAGTCGCAACTCTTCTTTAATCAGATCCTGTCACGAAACGACCTCGAGTGGATCAAGTTCAGCAATATCACCACCACATCGCTCTTACAGGGGCAATTCGGGGTTCCGCGAGAACATCGTCTCCTCCTTCCAGACGATATCGCGGCCCTCCCCAATCCTTTTGACCAGACTCGCTCCGCGAGCCAAAAGAGCGCGGTGCCGTCCTTCAATTCCACGCTGGACAAACTCCCGAATCCTCAACACCATTCATGGAGCAATCTCTCCTTGGCCACGAACCCTCACTCGGCCTCTGTTCCGGTGCTCCTTCATCTCAACGGAGACCCCAAGCTACGCAACACCTGGTGGGAGAAAATGTGGTTCTTCCCTTCGGCTCGAGCTCTCCTGCGGCGATACGTCCGTTCGTCGCACGACTTCGACGCGGCGCAGTCTGCCCTCCTGGGGGGTCAGGATTGGTGGGACATGCGCGGTGGACGAGGTGGTCTGTGGACTGATGATGAGAATTGGGTGACAATTTCCGAGGTGTGCCAGGGCCAGGAGCGTGATTTGTTTGACGATGACCTTGGCCCTTGGGGCAAAGAAAATGGGGACCCCGATGCGCCGGTCTATAATCAATTTGGGAATCTTGTCAAGGGTAAAGCGACCAAGGAAGAGGCCGAGAAGAAGAAGAAGGAGATGCAAAAAGAAAAGGAGAAGAAGAAGGATTCAGCCTGATAATGAATTCAAAATTTCCATGTTTGTGTTCCAAGTACTCCAGATATTGTATTGTCTCATCGTCGATGCTGTAGGGAAGAAACCGGCCTTGTACTTGACTCGTGCAGGCATATTGTCTTGTGTGCCCAGCGACATTTGCGGTTCAAGGACGATCGAAAGTTGAATCTTCGAGTCTGCGGTGCAAGGCCAAATGAGTGTTTGCCAGTGTTCCCTCGACTAAAAGGTTCTCGTGAAAACGATGTCGACTCATCCAGTGGACACAAAGGTCCCCCTCCCTCTTCGATAAAAGGATCTCGGTGCATTTGGTCCAAGAAACTCCCAAATACCCAACGCCAAAGCGCATCTTGTCTTTCCTTCCAAATCTCTCATCCACCATCTCAACCCGTATAATTTTCATTCAAAGTCTCCCGAATGATCCCCAAAATGGCAATCAAATCATCGTCCGAGATTCGTTCCTCTCTTTCCTCAATCACAGCGTCAAACAGCGCCAACGCACCATAATCCGCCTCCGTAGCACCGCCCTCTTCCCCTTCTTCTCCCTCGGCACCATTCCCACCAGCCATTTCTTCCCCTTCGCCTTCAACGGGAGTCTCGTCAACCTCCATCATCTCACCATGTCCATTGGCCTCACCAACAGCAGTCAGATCTTCCGATTCCCCCGCAGACAGACCAATGCCCAGATTGACGATAGTCAAAACCTCGGCTTTGGTCAGGCCGTACGGGCGAAGTTTCTGGATCAGGCTGCGGATAGCGCGGTCCAGGGGCGTAGGTTCATTGGTGAGAGGCTGTCGTGAAATAGTGGGTGGTTCAAGTTCGGTGGTGGAGGTTGCGCTGGGGCGCATGGTTCGGGTCATGGCTGTTTGGGATTGGGAATGCGAGGAGCTGGGTCGATCTGTAGAGCGTGGGTATTTGAGGAGATGGGGGGAGATGCGAGAGACGTAGTTGTGGAACTATAAATGAGAGATAAAAATCGTTGGTCAGTATATTTGAAAGTGTCACATTCTGATGCAAGTGAAAGATATTTTTTTTCTTCTTTTTCTTTCCACGGTCCTGATCGTCAAGTCCTTCTCCGGGTTGTCTTCGCGCCGGTCGAACCAGCGGTTTCTCCACAGAAGACACGCCGTAGGCACACGAATTGACAGACCGAGCGAGTACGATTGAACCGAGAGGTATTGTACGAGATGGGTAGAGGAAAAAGAGAGCCAAGGGAGCCTGCGAACCTCTTTCACCACGGTATTATGATCTCTGAGATCTGGACTTGGAACCCATTGTCGCGCATTGGGAGGCCGACTGGGCGGACGGCGGGGCGGGTTCGCCGTGAGGTAGGCGAGAACTTCCACATTGGTAAGGACCGCTGCTTGGGGGTCAAGAATCTGGATATGATTGTTAGAGAGAAATGGCCTATTTCTACACCTGCCATTGGAAATAGGACTTGCTCACCTTCATTGTGCAGTGTAGGCAATGATACGATAACGATATTCCCGACAAGAAGAAGAAATACTGCCGACGGAGGGGAAAAAAGCTTATTATGCCGGCAGAATATGATCGGCGTGACGAGCTGGGGCAAGTCGGTCAGAAAGGTGGTCAACGCTGTTCTGATAGTCCCGACTCGACTTACTTGGGGGACTGTTGGACAGTAGAACTAGACACTGCAGTTAACACTACTCAGTAGGTGCGAGACATTAGTCATAATACGTACAATAGGACTGGAAGTGCTCGCATATTGCATACCGTGCCGGCGGATATACTGTCTCAGTGCGTAGAAAGCTGTAGGAATCTTAGACTGGCCTGTAAACCCGACGATTACGGTCGATGCTGAAAAAAGGTGCCCCCCGACGCAGAAATCACTGCTTTATTAGACAAGAATATAGATGTACCTTCGCCTACGAGCCATCTCAATCGACCCAGATTAGAATCAAAAATCCTACAACGGACGTGAAGAGGTTAATCATGAACAGATTATTCAACCATGAAGCACTGTACTGCCTTGTACCATAAAGCACCCTATGCGCCAGAGAAAATTTGAATCAATCAACCTCGAAATGCCCCCAGACATGCGCGTAGCGAGCGAGATCGCGAACATAGAAAGCAACAACGAACGAGAAAAAAAAAGTGATATCATACAGATTCGCGAGAGCCATCCTTGTCACCTTGCACGAAACTTTTGAACATAAAAACTCCGAACAGCAGGCATTTACTCGCCCTTGTTCTTCTTCTTCTTCTTCTTTTCGCTGTCATCACCGTCGTCACGCTTGCGCTTCTTGCCGTCCTCCTTCTCGGCCTTCTTGGCTTCCTTCTTGGCCTTCTTCAAGTCCTTCTTGCTGACGGCCGTTGGGTTGCCGGCAGCGTCAAAGGTGATTTCGCCGCGCTCGAGCTTACGCTGGTACCGCTTCACGCTGAGACCGGCCTTGGCGGCCAGCTTCTCAAGCTCAGAGTCACCGGTGCCATCTTGGGACTCGTCATCAGAGTCGGCGTCAGCCATCTCCTCATCCTCCTCAACATCCTCCACCAGCTTCTTCTTGTCCTTCTTGGACTTCTTGGCGGATGTGGGAGCCTCGACCTCCTCGGTATCCATGGCATCGGCATCGGGGTTGTACTTGCGGGCCTCCTTCAGGTCGAACTTCTGAGCCTGAGCGGCACCGTTGGGTGCAATGTTCACACCGCGGGGCTTGATGGGCTTGCCCTCCATGGCGGCGAGCTTGCGCTCCATGTTGAAGCGGGCCTCGGTACCGAGAGCAGCCTTCTCCTCCTCGGTCACATCGTCGTCCCACTCAGCGAGGGCGTCCACACGGATTCCAAGAGAAGCCTTGGCGGCGAGGATACGTGCCATCTTGCCCTTGTTGCGGCCGGTGGCCTGACCGATCAGAGAAGCGTGGTAGATCAGACCATACTTGGGGGTATCGTGCTTGGTCTTCAGGGCACGGAAAAGGGCCTTCTCGGCACCGAGAATCTGGATGGTACTGGCGGGGCTCTTGGACAAGCTGGTCAGGCTACCAGCGTGGGCGATAAGACGGGCACCAACAAGGTCACCGACGAGAGCAGTCAGGTTAGGAGCAATGGCGTTCATGCGAGAAGACAGGTAGCTAGCAAGGCGCTGACGGTATTCGGCAAACTCAACAACTTGAGTAGCAAGAGCCTGAATGTTCTCGAGATCCAGCTCGCTGATCTCAGTACCCATAGACCGATCAGCGGCAGTCTTGACGGCACTCTCAATCTCCTCGGGGAGAATCTCGGTCAGGTCGGTCGTCTCCCAGTTGGTACGCATGCCCATCTTCAGAACGAGCTTGGAGTAGGCAATGTTGTCGTTCAGGATCTTGGCAAGCTCGGGGAAGTGCCAGCCGTACCATTCCTTCACGCGCATAGCGTATGTGTTGAGCTCCTTGTCGAGATCATCCAAGAGACCAATGGCCTGAACGATCATGGTGTCGATCTTGTCGGGGGAGAACTTGAGCTTGTGACGGGCGAGAGAGTGGGACAGACCAAGAGACATAGCGGACATGTCGCTGGGGGCAAGGCCGGGGATGAGAGTGATCAGGTTCTCACGAATGGCACGGAAGGCATCAGCGGTGGAAGAGTCGGCGATCAGCTCGAGAGAGAGGCCGGGAACCTTGGTGATGGCATTTCCTGTTGACAATTCCCATCAGCAAGTGTTTCCTGAGGTGGGGAGGGGGTTTTGACTGAACATACCGAGCTTGACATCGGCAACGGCCAGAGAGGCCTTCTTCTCATCCTTGAGCTCCTTAAGAACCTCTGTCAGGAGAGGAGTGACCTTTCCCTCAATGATGGAAGCAGCCTCCTCAACGGCGGTGGCGGCGCTGTCGAACTTCTTGAAGTTCTTCAACTTAAAGCTGTGAGAAGAGGGTCAGCGCTCTGGTGAATTTTCAATGGGCTTTTTTTTTTCTCTTCTCTTTTCAACGTCGCTTCCGTGGGGATCTGACGGAGCCAGCGTCGCTGGGACAAGGAAGGGTTCGCCGGTAGAGAGTCAATGGAGCATACAGGTTTGAGATTCCCTCAGGAGTGTTGGCATCCTCGGGGAGAGATTCGCGCTTGAAGAGCTTCTTGTCCTTGGACTTCAGCAGGGCGTAACCCGCGCTGGTTTCGGTCAAGATGAAAAGTGACATGGTGGGCGACCACGGCGAGTGGGCTCTATGTAATGGAAAGAATTGTCGTTACAAAGACGAGGGAGCCCAGGTCGATAGTGAAAAAGAAAGACAGAAGGCGGGGGTTTGTGGACCGTGGACGCAATCGCTCGTTGAGAAGAAATCTAGAAATTTTGCACGGAAGAAAAAAGTGCAAAATCACGAGCCACAGACGGTGGCTGTGGCTGTGGCTTATGTAAGACCCGCCAGCGGTTCACGGGCGGCGGCGTCGAGGGGAGCTCCAGGTATTCCACCTCTCATTCATCAACGAACTCCAAGCACCATGGAGGGTCTCTTTTTTAATACGAACGGCGGGTAGGATCAAGACTGATTCTTGCGGAATGAACGCTGTGCTAACGAAACCTCAGTTTTGTTGAAGGCATTGTCAGAGGATATCGGAATACACTCTTGACTGGCCAGAGCTACTCCAACCTGGTACAATGCGAGACGATCGACGGTAAATACAATCCAACGCTTATCCGTCCAACTTGACTTCTAACAAATGCTGGTGCAGATGTTAAACTGCAGCTTGGGCCGGCATACGGTGACTTCCTTGCCTCTCTTCCTCCGAATCCCTCCACATCTGCCCTTGCGGGCAAGATGACCGATAAGCTGGTGTCCGAATTCCGCTACCTTGTCGCCCAGTCAGTAGGCTCGACTGCCAAGTTCCTTGAATACTTGACCTACGGCTACATGATCGATAATATTGCCCTTCTCATTACGGGGACCTTACATGAACGGGACACACGAGAGCTCCTGGAGCGATGTCACCCTTTGGGCTGGTTCGAGACTCTGCCTGTCCTCTGCGTTGCATCCAATATTGAAGAGCTCTACAACTCGGTTCTGATCGAAACCCCTCTCGCGCCATACTTCAAGGGCAGTCTCAGCCATCAGGATCTGGACGAACTTAATATTGAAATTGTGCGCAACACCCTCTACAAAAACTACTTGGAAGACTTCTACAATTTCGTTCAAACCCACCCAGACTTCTCCGGCCCAACACGAGAAGTCATGTCTGAGATCTTACAATTTGAGGCAGACCGTCGCGCCATCAACATTACTCTCAACTCCTTCGGCACCGAGCTGTCCAAACAGGAACGGAGGAAGCTGTACCCCGAGTTTGGAAACCTATACCCGGAGGGTAGCTTAATGCTCTCTCGGGCCGATGATATTGAGGGTGTCGCCCTGGCTGTCAGCGCTGTATCTGATTACAAGAGCTTCTTCGACGCCGTAGGGCTGAGCCAAGGCGGCGGTAGTATGGGTGGTATGGGAGGAGGCCCCGCGGACGGAAAGAGTCTGGAAGACCTCTTCTATCAAAAAGAGATGGAGATGTCAAAGATGGTCTTCACTCGCCAATTCACCCCGGCGGTGGTTTATGCTTGGATGAAGCTGAAGGAGCAGGTGAGCAGTGTACCCGTTCTACCTTTACGAAACATTCAGAAGCTAATCAAGGACAGGAAATTCGCAATGTGACGTGGATCTCGGAATGCATTGCTCAGAACCAAAAGGAGAGGATCGGGAACTTCATCTCTGTCTTCTAAGCCTCGGAAACTTGACGATTGTTTGGCCTTTTGTATTTAACTTGTTGATGGCTGTCTGTATTTGCCCCCTTATTTTTGGGACCAGCCAACATGTTGTATCGAGTACCCAATTTTGTTTATCTGCTTGCGACTTTCCTCTTACCCTGGTTCCACTCTTAGTACCAATGTCTTCGCATTAACCTGTCGACCAAAACATGAACTGCGGCCAAACTCGGTTCTTCCCTCCCTTGTGCTTTATTCCGGCGCTGGTGTTCATTCCTGCGACGTGCCCTGATCTCGAATGGAATATGCCGAATTCTTCATTGACGATGTTCTCGACCCAATTGGCCTGGGACGTTCGGTCTCCTTCCAAGGAACGAACATGAGGCACCTCGCCAGTACTGTAGCCCGGCGAACGAGACGGCAAGTCCCGTCTTTTCTTCATTTTGCTTTCATACATAGAGGTGCATCCACGGATACTCACAAATACCGAGTCATGTGTCCTTTTCTCTGTCCCCATCCATTATATTGATGAGCAAATATGCTCGTAGGCTGCCGAAAAATAGGTATATATACCTAGCTCGCGGGAACCTCAAGCGTCCTGAGGACCATTCAGCTCCATACACGAGATTCCATCAAGGTAACCCAAACTCCAAATTCGATAAATGTTCCATGCGAGACAGAACTCGATTGAGATTGGATGATTCGTTTCGTGTACTTCAAAACAGATATATGTACATTATGTCAGTCCAGCTCAGTCCTTGCTGGGATGAGCGAATGGTTAAAGCGATAAAAAAAAATCAAGGGCAGTGGACTGTTTTCCAGCAACTAGCCAGTAGTGAAATCAACATGGAAGCATGAGAGTACAAGAACACGCTTTTCAAGCACCAAGTCTACTAGGACCAAGGTTTCTATGTTTGTGGGGAAAAAGTGACAGAATTGTGATGGACGATGTATAGAAAGAGGACACGGAGTCCGCAACAACGCCCATAGATCCAAGGAAATTCATGTGGAGCATTCCAGCTCATATGGACACAAAGCCAGTATATTTGTTTTCATCTGCAGAGCAGCCTGTGCCTGTTCCGGCAAAGCGAGGATGAGCGAGTTCAGTCGTACTGGAACAGAACGCTGATAGATTCACCGTGGTGAACTCGGCGAATGGCCTAAGATTTCACAAGGGTCAGCAAATGTAGATGATCGACCCGGGAAATGCTCTTGGGCTGTCAGATCTCACCTCCGCGAACACGTGGCCGACCTCAAGGACCTCCAACTTAGGGCAGCGACGAAGATGATCCGTCTGATCCACACTGTTGGTCACGACCACCTTATCGAGAGAGCTTGCATTGATGCGGTCAATCGCGTCACCGCTCAAAATACCGTGAGTGACCAAAGCGTACACCTTGGAGGCACCTTCTTTCTTGAGAAGCTTTGCTGCCCGCGTGATGGTGTTGGAGGTGTCTGCGAGATCATCAATAAGGATGGCTGTACGATCGCGAACATCACCAACAAGCATCATGGTGGCATTTTGTCGATCTGTGATTTTGGTTGGGCGGCGCTCCTGCGGAGAATGGGTTAAGATGGGACTTGGCGTCGCCGTAGAGCTCTCAAGATCCAGACCATACCTTGTGAATGAGAGCAAACTCCATGCCCATGGAGTCAGCAATGGCTGTCGCACGCTTAGCACCACCTGCGTCGGGGCTGACCACCACGGCTTGCTTGTAGGCTGGAATATTGCGCTGGATATAGCTCTTAAGCAACGGACGACCATACAGGTTATCCACGGGAATATCGAAGAAGCCCTGGTACTGTGGGTCATGCAGATCCATGGTGATGATGTGATCGGCACCGGCGCAGGTGAGCAGATCGGCCACCAGGGTGCCTGCTTGCGCAACCCACTGCTTGTATCCCGGTCGGGGCTGGAAGGCGTTGATTTTGGAGGAGTTGCTCGAGGGTTCTTCAACCCCACTGTTGGCAGCCAGAGACTTGATGGACTCTGCCGTCTCGCTCCGAGTGAGTCCGTTGGGTGTGCGCCGTTTGACCGGGCTGCCATTGCTTTCCTCGATTTGAGCTTTGGCCAGACTCTTCTGCAAGCTATCCATACCACCCTGCAGGCCAAGACCCTCAGTCTTCATGCCTGGGCCGGGTGTCGGAGGAGTGCTCTCAAAAGTGTAGCCATTGTTAGGGCGGTCGCGAACAGAAGACTTGACTAGCGGAGCCCCAGCCTTATCGTAAGGAATATCACTTTGGCGGGAATAAGGGAACAGCGGCAGAACGGCGGTGACTCGGCGTGCCGAGGCTGTCTTGCAAGCGGAGATTGTGATCAGGAGCTCGAGGAGGTGATCATTGACCTTACCACCGCCAGACTGGATGATATAGACATCCTTCTCACGGACAGATTCCTGGATTTCAACTCGAGTCTCACCGACCGCAAATTTGGAAAGAAGAACTTCCGCCGGAGGAATGCCAAGCACACCGCAAATGCTCTGAGTCAGTTGCGGGTGGGATGTGCCTCCGATGACGACGAGATTTCGGACCATTATGCTTGATTTTCAAAAGCTCGGATGAAACGAGGATTGAGAGGTAGTACGGTCTCAATGACTCCCACCGCGGGGAAAGTGATGATTCAAGTGGATGATGGCGAGGAAACTTGCGGAGGGACGGAAAAACTGGGGCCGGCAGGGCAGACTTTTGGAGTATGACGGGAAACTGATAGACACGGGATCGGTGCGATGCGAACGAGCAGCCTGGAAGAAGAGTGGAGAGGTATAGAATCACTTCATCACGCGAAGCTTGCGAGGGTCAGAATGCTCCCTTTGACGATGTTCGCAACGAAGCAAAAAAAAAAAGAAATGGACATGTGAGGTCCCGCGTTCGAAAAAAAGCCTCTTTGGAGAGTGGACCGCCAACTCGAGCTCGGGTTGGTTACCAGTGGAGTGCCTCAGGCTGTCACAAGGCTATCCAGGTGCGGCATCGGTGCAAGCGGCCAGGTTGAGCCCCGCATTGCCGACGGGAGGATTTGCAACGGTTGTTGATGCGGATGATTGCGCTGCGCATCGGAAAGGAGTCGTGGTGACTGACAAGATGTCCTCAAAACACACTTACATCTCACTACCAAGAAGCCTAAAGTGGCAGCGAGACTGATCGGGATGTCCAGGTCCACGTTGTTTGTCTCCTCGTCGCTGTGTTGGAACTCGTGGGTACCAGGTCCCACAGTCCGTTGCGAAACCGTGAGAGAAAGGATGGCAATGATGGAAGTAAAATAAGCAGTGACAGAAGTGACAGCAAATAGAAAAGTAGAAAGACAAAAGTTCATGCTCCATTGACCCAATCCATGGTATTGTCTTCTTAACGCCCGATGAACCTCGCAGAACAACCTAGTAAGACATGGCCACAAGCCACCGCTTAATCGCCTGTTCCAACCTCCCTATTGTCCAGTCAGTAGATGCTCGATTTTGAAATGGGGATCGAGGGCGGCGTGAAGGCTCACAGGTCAAGTTGAACTCCGTTGCTCACACCGTAGTCTTCTAATGTCAACTGATCTTTGAATGGTCGTTCTCCCTGGCGCTTGAGAAGAATCTCATGAGGTTCTCGACCGATTCGAGCGGCAACTTGGGCCTTGAAGAGTTCTGTAGAAGTATTGGATTAGCAACATCCCGGAAAGATTTGCCGCGAACGTGTCAAGTTGCATCAAACTCACTAATGGGATCGGAGGCCAAGCAAGGAATGGCTGCTTTGGTGCCCAGCCGATCGTTGACATGTACCACAATCATAGGCTCTGACGACTGTGGTATCACTGGCTTTTTCTCCTTCTTCTCCCTCTTTTCCACTTTCTTCTCGCGGTCTTCTCGGGGCGCATCGCGGGCATCGCGGGCATCGCGACGTTTCGAGTCGTACTCACGGGGACTGTCTCTGTGTCGGTCCCCCGTACGCTCAGCATCGCGGTCTCTGCGCGGCGATCGAGGACGGTCACTTCGGTCCCTGTAGCCTCGGTCTAGTCGGCGATCATCTCCGCGAGAATCATCATCACGGCGTTTTTCCTTCCACCGAAATCCACCCGTTTTTTTGGGCCTGTCTCGGTCGCCAAAGTCCCGCCGGCGAGGCGATCGACTTCGCTCCCGGTCACCCATCTTGGTGTTTGTGAAGGTCAAGGGGGTTGCGAGAACGAGGTTGCAGCCCAACTCACCCAGTCCTAATACCAACGGAAGCTTGTGTACACTGGCGATGATCACGTGGTAGCTCAACTTGAGTGTCTGTCTCCACAATTGCCCAAATTGGTTAGCGCGTATAATCAAATCGATAAGCTTTCGGGGGGTCTCTGCCATGGAGAAGTCGACGTTGGCACGAAAAACAAGGAGCTCGACGGTGCTGACTCCGGTCCCAGTCAGCGCTTGTAGGGGCACAGCCATTATCCTGCCATTGAAAAATTCATACCATCGTGGAAAAAATATAGCCAACAATGGCAGGCCGTCTTACAGTTCATCGGCCGACGCCCACCACCGCAAGTTTCACTGTTTCCAATGCGCCACGACGATCGAATCCCACCGCAAAGGTTCTGTTCGGTCTTCAGATCCTGCTGCGTGCTCTGCTGTTCTTCTGTGTCATAGGTGTGGGGGTTGCTAGGCTCCGAAGGCAGTTTTTTGAACAAGGTAGCTTTTTGACTATCTCATGGCAGGATGTATGGTCAAGTCCCGCAGGTGACCATGTCTGTCAATTGGTGGACTCGTATAACCCCTCGGTACTTGTGGTGGTTGGCGGATTGGTCCTATACGGGGTGTTCAGAAGGGGCTATACAGGTGAGTTGGCCATTCAATCTCCAGCGCCACATGACAGACTCGTTCTGATATTCAAGCAGAGGAATCACTTTTGGTCATTCGAGGATTCGGTATTCAAACTTCCACCTCGTCCTCCACCTACCTTTCGACAGCTGCTACCAGATTCATACCCACGACCCAGATTCAAGACATTGTGATTCACGAAGCTTTTAAGGGGTTCGAGGTTCGCTTTTACTTGGCTGTCATCGTAGAGGGAGAGCCGGGTGTTTTGGTGGTCTTCCCTGTATGTCTCGATCCTTCCAAAAGTGCAGTACGCAACACAGCTGACGCAATCTTCCTACGAAATAGCAATTGTTACCTGGCAGAGAAATTCTGGAAGAAGTTTGGAGGGGTTCTCGGCGTTGTTTGTACGACACAAAGTCGTGACATGCGAGCAGATGATGCAAATTTTCCTGAACTGATAGCGCGATTTCATGAGACGCGGTCACTAGACTTGAAAGACTGGGGAACTTGAGCTTGCCGCTCACATCAACTGCTTCACAATAGGGATCAGGCATCCTCGCCTTGTCCACTAGCAGCTTTGACAGCATCTTTGCGCTGCTTGGCTGCGAGCCATTTCGCGTTTCGGACGTCCACAGCTTCAGTCTTTGACTTCTGCAAGACGGGAACATATTTGCCCCCCGTGCGTGCATCGTCGCCTCCGAGCCAGATCTTGGCGCCCCGACTCTGCTTTTTGCTTGCGCCTTGCTTGGCGTCCATTTGAGACATCATGCTGCGATCACCTTGGCTCACGACCAAGTCCAGGAGTGCCCCGGCCAGGATCTCATCCATCTTGCGCTGTCTCCAAACAGTCCAAAGGCTTTCAACAGCCCCCTTCATGCCATACTTGCTATCACCTTTGGCGCTTCGGCTTTTGTTGAGCCGTGGGTCGCCGGCATAGACCCAGTCGAGGGCGTCCTCTCGGCTACCGCTGTTCTCATCCGGGAAGACGGTGTCCCATAGCACAAGAGGCGCGTCAGAAGCCATCTCATATGCCGGCTTGCGGGGGTTCTTTGTGATATCCAACAGGTCTGGTACGATGGAAGGTGACTCAAGTCCTTGACCAACCAGAAAGAGGATGGCGACCATGTGGCGGACCTGGTGCCACAAAAAGGCCGAACCGTACAGATCAAACGAGTACACCTGAGGAGTTGTTGGCTCGGGTTGTTGCTTGGAAAGCATGTCCACGTCTGCTTGGAAGTCTTCTGTGATTTGGAACCCGGATTGACCGACGAAACCTAGGGGGTTCGTTTTTGGATTGACAAGATGAATATCGGAATGGAAGATGATTCGTTCAAAGTTCTCAATTTGCTTGCTGGTATCCAGTTTGCAAAAGTTTCGGAAATCATGCGTGCCCTCAAAGTACTTGGCGGCTTCGCGCATAGTTTCGATGTCGAGCCAGCCCTCACGATACTTGGTTCGCTCACCTTTGCCAGTTCCCCCGCGGTTTTCAAAGCCAAGCGGCCCGGGCGTAGGAGAAAATGCTGGTTGTGTAAAGAAGTACCGATAACGACGCTCGCGACAAGAGAACCGAGCATCGAAGCCTTCAGGAGGATGGGGACACCATGCAAGAACGCGAATGTCATCAGGCAAAACCCGATTCAAAACTTGTATATAAGAGATTTCATCGGCAATGTCATCCCACTCTGGGTCTGCGGCGGTTTCTTCTAGCTGCATCGGATCGCCCTCTTGTGTATTGTCGATTTCAGCGGAAGAACTAGTCTTAGGTGGAGGCCTGGCAGACCGAACTCTGAGACCGATGACCTGTCCAAACGCACTGACACCTCGGTCAGTCCTTCCAGCCTTGGAGTAATCACAGCCATCCCAATGGATAGAGTAGGGACGTTGCTCTCGAGGCTGGGTATCAACTGGCTCATCCGCGGAGGACGTCTGGGGGAGGATGAGACGGGTTCTGCGCAGAGCTTTCCACAGAGTCTCCTCGATTGTAGGCAATGGCGTGCTGTTTCCATTGGTATGTTCCAATCCATTGTAGCGCTGACCGAGGTAGGCGAACTTCAGGGCGATGAAACGAGTCTGATACTTCGACGGGTCAAAGTCGCGCTCGCCCTTTTGAGCACGCGCTTTACCGGGCTTGTGACAGATATCCCCATCCGGAGAGTGCAGTCGCTTTTTCGACGAGGTAGTGTACTGATCGGCAAGTGGGATCGCAGGTTCGCTGACATCTGTTGCAATGGGCGCCGGACAAATTGATTCGCCCCCAGTAGGAGTTGGCTCGGTATACTTCGTGGTCTGCGAATGAAGCTGCCGTTCAAGCTCGGTGATGCGCTCGATCAGACTGGAGTTACTCCAGGTGCTGTAATCAGGATGCGCCTCGTCCCTGGTGGCCGCCATCGTTTTGGAATTGCGGGTATGTCCCGAGCTTATCAAGCGTGCTTGATGCGTTTGAAGAGAATTTTGAGAAGTTTTCAAGAGCCAATGGGTCAGTGGGATCCTCCGCATGCCACAAGTGAAGACTGGCAAGCCTAGCCAACGTGCTGGAGAAGCGCAGGTGTGGAAGATTCTCAAGTGAGCAAAAAAAATGGAGCCCGCGGGGAGATTCCGTATTTGGCATACAGTAATCTTTCCCGTACTGTAATGTTCCTGCAGCTTAGCGTAGTGGAAAATCGCAAGTGGATTCGTTCACGCGGTCGAAAGAGCATCGATTGATGGACTGGAAGCACTCAAGTCATACATAAAGCCTGAACGCTGGAATGCGTCAATCGGATTGAAGCAATGAAAATGTCTTTACTTATTCCTCGAAAACTCAATTCTAAAATACTCAGCGCGGCAGAACGCTCGACCTTTCTTACACAACGTCGCAGGTGGATCCAGTCCATAAGTACCCAGACTCTGGGACGTTCTGCATACGTCCACAGCCCAAAGCCATTTAGCTCGTAGGATCTTATCTCGGATTGATCACAGCATTCGGGTCACTACGGCAGACCTGACGATGTCATCCATCGCCTACACTTCCCACTGGCAGCGGTAGCCTCTTTCTGCTCAAGATGGCCGATGAAGGAGGGTTAGACACCGAAACGACGGTCACCCTGTTGATTCTGGGCGACTCTGGATGCGGCAAATCCACATTTCTATCGTGAGTCCCCAATCTGACTGCTTGACTCGGGCTTTGAGGCCATCGGCTTTTCCCCACCCGATCTATAAACAAATGTACGGGTCAAGATTGAACTTCCCTAATCGAGATGAGATTTTGTGAATCAGACGCTTGAAAAATGGCAAACGAATGATGCCATCCCAGTACGGGACTGGGCATGCCCCCCAATTCGAAATTCTGCGGGACAGCGATCAGCCATTCACCTTTGATATACGCTTCTCCAAGAAAAAATTCACACTAGAGGCCTATGATACTTCCAATCCTAATCAGCACTGGACAAGCCTTCGCCCTGATGTGGTTGTCTTGGCCTTTGACATCTCGAATCGAGAAACACTGAATGGCCTGAAAGCAGTGAGTGGGCACCCATCCTTATCCTGAATCCTCTCGATATAGCATCTTCCTGGATTAACGACAGCATGTCCCAGTGGCGTCACGATATTATTCGCTACTTCCAGCATGGCCAAGGTGAGCGAATTCCGGTATTAATGCTTGGATTGAAACGTGACCTTCGCAAAGAAGGACCGGGTATTATTTACCCACAAGAAGTAAGAACCCACAGACAATCCACCAAAAATTTGCTAGCAGCGTGTTAACGAGAATTCGTTAGACATATCGAATCGCCCAAGAGCTGCGATGTGATAGATATGCAGAGTGTTCAGCCATGACGGGTGAGCTACTCGCAGAGACATTTGAGGACCTGGCAAGGCTTGCTGGCATGACGACCACCGACAAGGGTGGGCAAAGTGCCGGAGGCTGCACAATCCTATAGAGATCACCAATTCAAATGAGAACCATGAACAAACAAATCCAATTATCTTATCCAATTTCAAGTGGGTCTGGCACCTCAGGTAGGAGGTAGCAAACGAATTGTCCATGCAGTCGAGAACCGTCAAAGAAAATCATGAAACCTTATCTACGAGATACATAATGACAGTCAAGATCGTTGGACGCATCATTGCACGTGCAATACCCAGTACATCATTTCGCGCTTCAACCTACGTAGTTCAGGTACATGGAGTGGTATGCCAGGTATCCTTCAGTAGCAGATGAAGTGCGGCGCTCAGAGCATGCCCAGCTCCATGTTGATGGATGGGATGGAACCTAGTGGTGCATATACCTTTCGGTAGAGTCGCACCGACCTACTGCATACCAGGCACCCTGAGGGATTATCTATTCGTCTACAAGACCATCAAATAACCGAGCACAACCTTCGTTTCGAATACTAGAATATACATACAAGGAGAAACCAAGGCAACGATTAAGTCCACCTTGTTTGATTGACAGCACAGGGCTTTCCCCCAGTGACGTCAAGTCACTGGATCTCTTTCCCTCATAAGCGCCAGGTCAATGGTTGTCATCGCTATTCCTCCCCGATGTGACAAACTGTGAAGATCAGAAGAAGGGTTGTGCTGGATAAAGACAAGGCCTGAAGCCACTGATGCAAAAGGATTGAAAGATTCCCGGTGAGAGCTCGATTTTCTTCTGCTTTTTTTCAGTTTCACGCTTTTTGGACATTTTGACAGAAACTAGGATAGACAGGTCGGGGTATTTTTTTTTTCGCACGAGGTGGGGTTGTCCCATTGTTGCCAATGGAGCTGAAACTGATGAGCCAGACAAGAGCCTTCCCCCTCTTCCATAATGTCCTGGGCAGAACATTAGGCAAACGTTACAATAGCTCGGCGTGGCTGAAGACCCATGACCGAGAGTTCCCCGCAGACGCCTCCCCTAGTCTCTACCTAAGTGGATTTACCACTTGGCCTCGCCAGAGGCAGCGGCGGGCTGAGACTCAGCAGCCCACTCGCCCTGGGGGGCAGAGCTGGCAGCCCAGTCAGCACCGTCAGCCTCCCAAGAGGTAGCACCGACAGCAGCGGAGGCAGCAGCGAAAGCAGTGCCGGGGTTGCCAGCACCAGGGGCGGAAGCGTCCCAGTTCTCACCAGCAAAGCCGGACTCGATGGCACCGGCACCAACCTCCTCAGCGCTGGCGACCTTGGTCTCGTCAGCGATCTCCTTGTTCTCCTCGGCCTCAGGGTCGCGGTAGAAGTAGAGATCGACAACGGCGTCCCACTCAGTCTCACGGGTAGCGAGAGTACCACGGAGGCGGAGGACCTCACGGGCAAGCATCCACCAGACGAGACCGATGGCGTGGCGACCCTTGTTGTTGGTGGGGATGGCAACATCGACGAAGTCGGTGGGAGAGTCAGAGTCGCAAAGGGCAATGACGGGGATGTTGACGTAGCTGGCCTCCTTGATGGCCTGAGCATCGGTGCGGGGGTCGGTCACGATGATGAGACGGGGCTCCTTGAAAGAGCGGGTGATGTAGTTGGTGAAGTTACCGGGGGTGAAGCGACCAGCAATGGCAGTGGCACCGGTGTGGGTAGCGAACTTCAGGACAGCGCGCTGGCCGTAGGGACGAGCGGAGATGACACAGACATCGGCGGGGTTGTCAATGGCGGCGATGATACGGGCAGCCAGGACAATCTTCTCCCTGCGCAAGACAAACAGGCGCGTTAGATCCCATCTTTCGCAAATCAAGTCCTGAAGTGTTTCGTGTCTTTACATACCAGGTCTTGCCGATGTTGATAACGTTAACACCATCGGGACGGGTCTTCCAGAGGTAAGGCTCCATGTGCACCTGGAGGTTCTTGGAACCAAGGTGGCACTGAGCAGCAAGGAGCATCTCAATGTCCTGCGAGGTAGGGTTGAAAACCGGGGGGAGCTGAGAGGGGGCCATTTTGGGCGATTGATTGATTGATGAGGTTTGAAAGATCAATCGTCTGGCTCTTGTCGTAGAGGTAAAGGGAATGGAGGCTCGCAGTCGAATCGCGAAAGGTTTCACGCCGCGTTCCGGGAGAATTTCGCTTGCGGGTTGTGAGACTTAGGGCTAGGGCAGCGATCGATAGTCATGGATATGTCTAGCCTTTCCCGTCAGGCAGAAACCTCTCATCATATCATGCCTGAGGCCATACGGCATCAAACTCAGATCAGGCTAGCGTCTTTTTCGGCTGCCCGGCGGTACGATTCCCCGGCAAAAGGTTGCCCAGCAGAACTTCACGGTTGTCACGGCCGGCTCAAGACCGGAATTCGATAAGCACTCGAAAATAATGCCTCCGCGTGTCCCAATGCAGCCGCAAGTGAGGGCCTTTACAGGTATCGTTGTTCTCCGTTAACAATCAAAAAGTGCGCCCGTACCTGACAGCAATGATTCGAGCAGGCAGCCTCCTTGGACTTGGCCCGTTGACTACCTGTACATCACACGCGACGAAGACCGTACCTCTACGGACCGCTTCTACAAAAGCGACTGCCTCGCCCCAGAAGCGCTCTGACTTCTTCAAGCTCGCACAAGCGCGTCAGCGCAAAACTGCGAACCTCTCCCGACAAAAGATTCTCCAAGCCGAACGAGAAGCTTCCCTTGGCGACCCTATCAAGAGCAAGCCCACTCCTTTCATTCAAGAAATCGAAGCTATCCAGACCGGCTCTCCGAATTCAACCGCTAGTTCAGGTCTGAATTACTACCTGAAAGCTGATGAGCTTAGTGGCGCATTGCAATTTTCCAAGGACCTGGTCGAACCCTTGCAGAACCCAGATCGGGATACTGCCGACCCTCAATTGGAGAAGGAAGCCGCGGAACTGCATCAGAAGGAACACCAGAATGCACAGGATGCAATTCAACGCATTGTCAACCTCAGTAATGGCAATACTAAAGACCGCTTGCGCCTAAATGTGCAAAAGTGCATTGAACAGTTCGGGCGACATAACACCGACCAATACCTCCCGCCCAAGCCATCGAGTGCATTGCAGGCGTCTTTGTCTGGTCAGCCGGAGAAGGTTCCTCGGATCGGGGTAGACACTGGCTCTCCTGAAGTACAGGCCGCAATCTTAACCGTCAAGATCATGAATCTGTACCGTCATCTACAGGGCGCCAACAAAGACAAACACAACAGGCGCAACCTTCAAATCTTGGTCCACAAGCGACAGAAGCTTCTACGATACATCCGTGAAAAGGAGCGCGGAGGTCCCCGGTGGCAGAATCTGATGGAAACGTTGGGATTGTCTGATGCCGCGTGGAAAGGCGAGATCGCCCTATAGACCGTGATACGCCGATGTTATCATAATGTTCTGGCTGGGTTGTTTTATTTCTTAGCAATAGTTGCCACTGTACAAATAGCAAGTTTTCCATCATATATCAAGAACCACCTTTAGTTTCATTCCATATAATAAGAGCATCAGGCCCGACTTGTGGCTTGCTTAGAAAAAAGCCCGAGGCTGGGAGGTCAAATACCTCCTTGGTCGCCAACTTTGTCGTCCGAGTTCAACGAAGTTCATGGTTCAGCAGCAGTCTAAGGGGGCAACCAGGCAAGAGACATCGGAGGACGTCATTGCTCCTGCTACTGGATAGATACTTACTCTCCATGACTTTACAACCTCTTACTTAATCAAGCACTTTTCAGTTGCCAGAGCGTACCTAGATTCCGATGTCCGATATTCCGTGATCTGCTGCCCTAAACCTGACTGGTGTCATCCACCAACCCATGCCTCGACTACAATAAGACAGAGCATACCGCGACCACATATATAAATGACCCGACGTTAGGCTCGATACCGTCAGAAAATCACCTTATTGAATAAACCGAAAGGGTATATGCAGTTGACTTTCTATCAATTTCTGGCGAGCGAAGGAAAGTTCCGCGACAAGAGTGACCCATGCGAATTTGGGTCTTCTTATCGTCGACTCGGCTATGAATAATTAGTCAAAATTTCAAAGGACCTTTCGAACAGCTTTTAGGCTCACCGCCTGCTTCCCTTGAATCGTCGCTCAGGAACTCGAACAACCCATCACGTGAGAGCGGTGGTTGACTTCCTGATAAGAGATGGATGTGACAAGGCATGAAGATGAAGGGAGCCTGAGGCGCAAAAGTAGAATGAATCGCCCACCGCCCTCGAGCTAGGCGCATTCTGCCCCCCGAGCGGAGATGATTTTTGGCACGTCGCCATCATGATCCCAGGATACGCAGGCACTCGATAGATAAACAACTTCCCCACGACAATATCATTCGTCTAGCCTGCCTCACAAACACTCAACCGAAAGGTGACAGTCCCAAGCGACCACAAGCGACCTCACAAACAAACAGAATCCAGAGAACATTAACAGCGCCTGATTCGCTCGTCCTTCTCATCTCTCTTCACGTCACTGGCCGCTCGCGAGAGTCCTCGACTTCTTTAAGAATTTCCGCCCTCACTTTCTTTCCTCCTTATTTCGCCTTTATCATCAACCTCGGTCTGTGCTCTTGAGCCCATACTCGCCTTCTCTCTCTCTCTCTCTCTCTCTCTCTCTCTCTCTCTCTCAGTCCCTGCGAGGGGCGGAAGTGGTCACCATAATGCCACCACGAACTCGATCGAAGCCGTACGGGCCAGACTCCCCGAATGCTGCTCAAGGGCTACCTGACCCTGCTCCCCGCCGCCGCCGCACAACCCGCTCCGTGTCTGCTCAACCACAAGAAGAACAGCCTGTCCAGCCTCTTCGCGAGCCGAAGACCCGCAAGACCCGCGGCAAGGCCTCTTCCCGCGGAAGAAAGGTATGTAATTCACTTATTCAGGTCCGAGTGCACTCCCTGACCAGCATGTTTTATTTTCAAGAAGGTGACACGACGGACTCCTTCCGCATCCGCCGATGGCCTCCAGGAGGAGCAGCTAGAGGTCAGCGCTCTCAGCTCGGATGTAAATTCTCAGCCACAGATCGAGACGGTGAGATCTTCCAATATCGCGCAACATTTGCTAACAGCAGTACGATCAACGATCGACATTTTTCCTTTCGTCTAGCTATTGAAGCCGGCGCCATTTCTACAGTAATTCAGTGCTGACAGTTTTGTGGCAAGCAGAACCGTGCAGATGACGGGACAGATGATGCCCGTCTTGCGACTCCGTCGGTCGAGGTCCCCGCAACTGTTCTCCAATCGATTGAAACCAGTGAGCCCGAGACGACTGCTCCTACATCTACAGGGTGTGAGTCGCCGAAAACCCCATCATCTCCCGCTCCGTCCCCTGGTCCCCTCTCCACTCTACTGTCGCTGGCCGCGGCCGAGGCCGGGGAGCAGAGTAGCTCCCCGAACCCGATCACTTACAATTTGGTTGATGATTTTGGTCGCCCCCGACCTGGCTGGCTGATGACCCAGCTGCGGGAGGCCTACCGTATCTGCACCCGTAGCGCAGATCTACTCGTGAACGCTGCTACTCCCGTTCCCATTCCCGCACTGAGATGGCCCATGAATATACCCATCTTGAACTTGGACAACATGGCCCCAGCACAATCTGCCTTGGACGACATTGAACTGATTTCCACCCTTCGTGCAGTATGGTCTCTCCGACGGAAGTCAGATTCTCGCTCTCACCCGCAATCTGGATCCGCGCAGCTACCATCACCGTCGCAGTCTCACGTCCTTCGTCCCCAAAATGCTTCGCCTATTCGCCGAACGCGCACCCCTCGTTCGCGACGATCAAGTACCCATCGTACAGAGGGCTCTGAAAGTTTTAGTCGCACATTGTTCCGTCTGCCGGAACTGCTCTCTTCACACAATGAGGCTGAGGCCGATAGCGGAGAAGCCGTCGAAACTAACCCTGCTGAACAGCAGGAATTTGTAGATGCTTCCGCGACAGTGGTCCCGAGAACGGAATCTTCCGCCCCTGCTCCTGCGACCCCAAAGCGTGAAAGAGCTGCGTCTCCCGTTGCGCCTCTTACCGCACCTCCGGCGGCTGTCAACGGCTCACCAGGATGGAGCAGATGGATTTTCAACGGCGTCTCGCGAAGATGGACGGTCCTGAGAAGTCGACTCAATCCCGAAGAAAACGACGATGACGCTCAGTCCGGTATGATGATCTCTCCGCCCTTGCTTTCCCTTCCTGACTTCTGACTCTATACTAACAGTAGCCAATACTGGTGAAACAGTCGCTGCCAGAAATTCCCCCACATCCTTTCCGCCAATCCCCCAGGCGGCTGCTGACCGCAATGAAGTCGCTGAAGACCCGGAAGCCACTGCAGATGTAAACAGTATACAAGCTGCCGTTTCTGCATCATTCCCTGCGCCCACGGTCTCAATTGCTTCGAGAGCTGTTGAGAAGATCTCAAATATACTGTCCCCGCGTCGTATTCAGGCGCGCACTTCTTCAACCATTTCCGCCTCGCCTCGACGAAGACGTCGAGCCACATCATTTGTCGATGCTAGGACGCTGCTCAATCCTGATGCGCCAACATCCGGCCAGGGCTACGAGAGCCAACACTCATTCGTCAAACGCCGGCAAGCTGCCCGTTTAGCTATTGAGAGAGAACAGCGGGAGGCTCGCAATCGTGAGCTCGCAGACGCAAAAATTGCCGAGGCCGCTGTCCGAGAAGCCACCCGGCGCAAGGCACTTGCTGCGGAATTCACAACCTCATTGCGTCCGGCCATTCCTCACCGCAGATCTACGGAGCGGCTTGGCCAGAGTGAACAAGGAAATCCTACTTCAGACATAACTGGTCAGACTGCTACTGGTTCTGTCCCTAAAGCAAACGAGTCAAACCCGCGCAAGCGTAACCGTGGCTTTGGTCTTGATGAGGACGACCTAGCTGTACATGAGGAGGACTTCACCCCAGAAGAATGGAACGTGCTCAAGGTTCAAGTGGAGAAAGCAGAAGAAGAAGCGGCGAAAGCTGCCCAAGAGCTCGCCCCCCCTACTAAGAAACGTCGCGTTGATGAAAACCTTCAGCAGCAGAAGCGAACCCGGCAATCAGACCGTCATACTACCTCAGGAACGCCACGCCAGGTTCAACCTCCAGCCCGTCAACCAGGTTTCATTCCGAACAAACGAGGAACCTTTGCACCCCCCGATCTTCCTACGATCGATTCGAGCCGACTTATGAGCGATCCAGATTCACCTTCAAACACCAAAGATCCTCAAGCCACACCCCAAACTCCTTCAGATGACGAAATTAATATGCCTGGTGCGTTCCACGGATCAAAGTCTAAAACCAAGAATAAAGATCCTCCAAGCTCCCCCAAAGGTATGATCGTCAGTGGTGTCATTGTCCCAGAGCGTCCTTTTTCCTATTGCGATTTGGACACAGCCCGCGCATGGCTGAGAACCCGTTCAACCCACCGAATGAGAAGGACGGTGCGCAACCCGCGCTTGACTCATTCCTCACCCCTCGCACCAGATGGTGAAACTCTTAAAACAGTTGGGCCTCCGCAGGTGGGAGCGATGAAAGCAAATCTGAGAGCGGCGAATCAGCACATCATGACACAACAATGTCGCGATAGTACCCGCAATGACAAGATTGATGAGCAGCGATTTGCCCACCGTGAAGAAACTGCTGCGTCGAGCTCTTCCCGCCCTGTTGTACGGTTCAAGCTTCCTGAATCTTCCTTTGCCCCCGAACCCTCCCCAAGAAGTCGAGTGTCAGAGATAGCTTGTTCGGTTGGAAAATCTGCGGCGTGGTTTTTAAACACCCGCACCCCACTTCGATCAGTGCTCAAGCGAAAACGCGAGACTGAAGCACCTGCCCATGACAATCTCATGTCATCCCCTGACCTACCCAATCCCCCACGCCTGATAAAGCGGCCACGAGGTGCTCAGGCACCAGAACTCTCTGGCCCATCCTCCTATTTCTCTTGGCGCCCAGGGAAACCCAAGAAGCCGGCTGCCTCTCCTCTGTCTTCCCCTACTCCCCAGCGTTCCCCGTACAAAGTTGCATCGCGGCTCGTCTCCCTGGCTCAGGGCCTTTTTACCACTGGATCACCGCCTTCATCTCCACCCACGGAATCAATGTGGAATCAGGGCTTCCCAGACACGGACCCGTGGGCTTCATCCTCAAGTGCTTCGTCGGACTCAGGGATTGACGAGCCAGGTCTTTCCCCTTATTCCCCAACTTTGCGACGTTCTCCATATAACCTGGCCCTTCAATTCGCATCCCTGACCCTCGACTGCTTTGCAGCAGGACGACGGCGCTCATCTCCGCTCACTGTTGTGCCGCATTATCCGGCTCGGAGATACGGCCCACTTTCAGGATATATGGCTAACAAACTCCCAGGATACGTCGCTAACAAGCTCCACTCGAAATTAGTCTCGGAGAACGAAATTGAGACCGAAAATGTCAATGATGAGCAGGGGTCTTCCCCATTGACTCGTGCTCGCAACAAAGCCGAGCAATTCAAGCCAAAGACACCCAGTCGACTTCGGGAATCAGCTCGCTTCCCCACCAGCAATCAGTCGACCCCGGCCGGCCTTGACATGTCTTCGCCCTCCTTCAGTGATGCGTTCCAGAACAGCACCCCGGTGCAGTCTCGCCCCCTCCCCGTCGACGACTCCCCCTTCCTCGTACACGCCGATAAGATCCCGCCCCTGGCGGGACCCAAGACCTCCGACTCATCTCTCCCGAGATTGCAGTCTGAGGGTGAGTTGCCAAGAACCATCCCGAATGCCCACGGCATCTACTGACTCATCGTTCGGCCAGCAGTGTCCCCAGCACAGGCCGAGACAGAAAGTTCCACGGCACCTCTTGCCGCCGAGGTGGCTTGGCTGTCCGAAACACTACCTGATGGCCAGTTCGACCGGTTGAAGTGGCCATCCAGTCGAGAAGTCATTGAGCACTTCAGGATCGATTCCAACTCTCTCAAAATTGTCAACGAAGAATCCCAACCCAAGGGGACTGACTTTGCGCAATACCTCCAGGACCTGTTCGAGAATTGTGGCGCAGATACAACCGGGGTTCCCATGAGCCTGTGAGCTTTTCAAGTTTGATGTCTGGTGATAGATGGATGTGAATAGAAGCTTTCGGTTATATCCGCTGTCGGACGTTGGACCACGAAAAAAAGTCGATGGATGGCTTTGACTTGCTGTTTTCCACCTTTCGCCAAGTTGATTGATCATTAGAGCGGAGTTTGAATAAAACGCTTGACGTCGAAGCTCACATTTATCATTCCCTTTCCTGGTATTTCCTGCTCGTGACATGTGTGAACCGAAGCGCTTGAATAGGTAATACGATCATCATCTGGCTTATCGTGAACCTGGCCAGACAGCACCAGTGAGCCGTCTCCCTCCTTTTGATGAGGATCTCAGTGCAAAAGTCTCAGTAGCCTGGATCCCAGGAGGCCATCGTCGGTATTAAGAAGAAACCAAGGAGGGAGAGAGAGAAAAAGAGAGTACGTGATATGGAGTCGTAATCACAAACAAAGGTGGTCGGTCCGCGGGCACACTGAGGAAAACAACCTCAGAAGGGTATAAACCAATAACAAAACCCGTGTGCAGCTCGCATGAGCCTGCTTCCGATGCCCACATGAAGGATTCTCGTCCATGTTGGAGACAGAGCTTTGGATGGACTGCCGTGCGGCGAAACGTGACAGACCTCCGGGGGCTGACGACAGCGCTCCTGTGTGACGATGCCCCTGGCAGAAAGCTGTACTCGTGGGAAGAATTGAGGTTGGCCGATGTAGCTAGCCGTCCACATCACAGGAGAATGGTCAGATTCAAAACGTGGAATGAAAGTGAACTGTACTAAGCGATTCGAACGTGCGCTTGATGTACACATGGTCGTTTCACTGCCTCCAAAACGCTCCTGTAGGGTATGAATGGCGGTATCAGTGCGAGGAGAAGGGGAATAATAAGAAGAAGGATAAGAGGAGCAACTTGGCGCGAGGTCACTGAGCTCAGGTGGTTGGCTACGGGAGAAACTCGATGGTTGAAACTTGGAGCAGCTCGAAGACTCTTCCATCCAATGAACTCGGTGTCCAAGGTTGCTGGTCTATCAATACAACGACGCGCCAGAGCCTAGCCCTAGCTCACTACATAACCAAGGTTGTGATTGGTAAGTATTATCCTGTTTATCAAATTGGATCCACTCCCCTTCGCGTTCCAGTCGAGTGGCAAGAGTATGTATATGGAAGAAAATGGACCATCTTCTGTCACAGAATATGAATATTTATCCGCACTTGATACCGAACAGAATCGAGCTGCAAAAAGGAACCAGGGCAGACCTCAGGAAGCCAAATATTAGTGATGTCTCACGTCAAGATTGTACCAAAACCTTAGTACTACCGAGTCGAGAGTCGAAAACCAAGCGATTCCTGCCCACAACCATTTCAAACCTGATACCTCTCCAGCTACCCCCTTCATCCTCCTGAGCCAAGTCCCCAGATCAAAGACACCATCACTCAAGTCTCTCACATTGCCAACAAAATTGGAAACATAACCAAAGTCATCCACAAGCTCATTCCCATCGGTATAGTTGATGCGACACGGATCGCCCGGTTGACCATTCATTTCATAGCTGGCCAGCTTCTCCCCATGCTCTTCGGTCTCGACGTGATATACAGCTCCATGAACCACCTTTCCCGGCGCGTCTAGGAGAGCTGAATCTTGGCTCCATAGCTTGCATTCATAGCCTGTAAGGGTAGCGGGCCGAAGTTGTGGGTTGATTTCCAGGCCAAGGACGTCGCAAAGCACGGCGGGATCAGATAAGCTTCCGCAGAAGAAATAAGGGCCCGTCGGTACATCAGATGGGTGTTTGTGTCGGGGTGTCCTTTCGAACTGTAGTAAATAGCCAGATTGAGCAGATTTGAGCTGCTTGATGAACGGGGAGACTTTCGAGCTTAGATCTTCGGGCAGAGGAGGAGGAGGAGGAGGAGGAGGAGGAGGAGGAGGAGGAGGAGGAGGAGGAGGAGGAGGACGAGGAGGAGGAGGAGGGGATAGGAGCTTGACAAGCCGTCTCCAAGTGTCGGTGCGTTGCCGTCTCATCCCATGGCGGACTAGATGGATTATCATTCTTGGAGGCAGAGTGATCCGACGCAAAGAATGCATGATGGTCCATATAAGACTTACAGGCATGATAGTGTCAAGTGAATAGCGCAACCAGCCCACCCTGGCTAGAACTGCAAAGAGAAGGAACTGGATTGCCAGAAGCGGAGTTGGTGTTTGTGTATTGGGGTCATATAGATATACAGCGAAATTGACTGGAAAAACATTGGAAGTTTGGATTATTGATTTCAAACCTCTCAAAAAAGAAGAGAAAAATGCATGTGTCGACATCAACAAGCGCATGACGACAAAACATGGCGTCCAAAGGGACTCCATCAACCGGGAGGCAAGTGTTCATAGCGAAAAGAAACCGTCTGTCCAATTCTTTAGACATTTTAGACATTAAATACGGAAAAATCTGGAAAAAGGAAAAAGGAAGGGGGAATGCAGAAAAAAAGTGGTGATGAAATTCATGGAAAAAGCGGCAATTGGAAGCTTAACCGAAAACCTTCAGGAAACCCCAGAGACCGACTCCGCTGAGGACGGGGATTGTGAGGTTATCGTCCCAGCCCCAGAGGTCGATCAGCTCGCTGCCAGCAGCCACCACACCGGACACGGCGCTCATGACGCCCAGGGAAAGGGTGCCGGTAATGGTAGTGGAAGCAGACCCCGTCTCCCATCCGAGAAGGCCGCGAACACAATCGGGGAGTAAGTTCAAGCGTCCCGTGAACATGAACGCATCTGGAGGGTCGTTGGGGAAGCTGCCCACAGAGGGAACAAACCAGCCCCAGAAACTGGCCGCGGTGACAACACCAACCACCCAAGCGGCAAGTGTCCCCGCCAGGCTCTTCCCTCGACGCAATTGCGGTGTGTGGCGTCCCCAGAGACGCCCAAACGTCGAGGCTGCAGTGTCGCACCAGCTGAGAAGAAGGACCCCCATCACGCCGACGTCCTTGGGGAAGAACCGCAAGACCACATATGCGCCAAGAAGGTACCAGATCACACCGTTGTACCCCGAGACTTCCGTCTCGCGCATCAGCGCACCGACGCACCGGATGTAAAGCTGGTTGATTTTTTCTGAACGGTGGCGTAAAAAGTCCGTGGCGGCAATTGGGACTAGCGCGGTGAAGAGCACTGGCGTGATCTGTGATGTCTGGACGCCACTCCGATATAGATGGAGGGTCACGAACCCGATTGAGACGTGCAAAAGTTTCCGAGGAATCTCATGACGATGAATGAAACTGCGGTACCGGGTGTGGAGAGGAATCAAGCCCAGTGGTGAAGGAGAGCGAGAGATGTCGCGCAAAGCATTCGGCAATTTTGGAGAGAGGAAGCCATTGGAGGCAGGGCTGCCGTCAGTGGCCGGAGGGGAGGCAGGAATGTTTGGATTGGATCGACGCGGTGGTCGACGGCTGCGCGAGGTAGGCGAGGAAGGCGAGGAGGTCGAGGCGCGGGGACTCCGCGATCGTTCAGCAGCCGGACTGGCTTCGGTGAGCCCCGACATGCGCTGTCGGCGAGATGCTGACCTCGTCGTCGGCGCAAGATACCCATCACGTGCCTCGGAGCTTTCAGACAATGAGGGCGAGGGTGATGTGACTCGAGGAGTCTCGGGAATAGATCTAGATGAGCTCGCCATTGCAGGCGATCGGAGTCGAAAATCGGGCAGTGAAGATGTCCAGAGAGAGCCCTGGAAAGGTCTAATGGAGGACTGGGCGCTGTCGCAGTCGGTGCTGCCGCAGTAGATCACTGATCCTCTCAGCAACTGTATGTTGGGCGAAAGGACATATATATGATTGTAGATTGAGTGGGGAGGAGAATATTGTCAATCACAAAGGATACACTGTTCTGAGAGGGATTCAAACCACACGAAGAGGACAAATTGTCCCGCAAAGATCTATGCTTAGCGCAAAAAGCAGATGCGCTGATAGATCAGCTCCGTTTCCGCCCAGAGCCGCTAACACGTGATCCATATCTTATCGATAACGGAGATACATTTTTTTTTTTGCTCTGCACGTCTCGGCGGTCTTGCGATCGGCGACAGCGGACGCCGATATTTTGTGGTCGTTCCTGGTCAGTTCAAGTGATTCAGTATGGCACCGAAGCCCGCCCCTTCTTCTCGAGCGTGGGATGCGCTCACGCCGTCACTCTCACAATGGACCCTGGAGGCCGTGGCCTCTATGGGATTTACACGCATGACTCCGGTCCAGGCCTCGGCCATTCCTTTGTTTATGGCGCATAAAGACGTCGTCGTCGAAGCAGTCACTGGCAGTGGTAAAACACTATCATTTCTCATTCCTGTTGTAGAAAAGCTTTTGCGCGTGGAAGAACCGATTAAGAAGCACCATATTGGGGCCATTATCATCTCCCCAACGAGGTTCGTCGTTCAAATCGACAGAGTATCGCATGCCTGGCTGTGCTAATCAACCTTTCTGCAGAGAACTTGCGACCCAAATTCACCAGGTGCTTTTGTCGCTACTTGAATTCCATCCCCCTTCCGCCGCAGCGATTCATCCCCTCGAAGGCGCTGCGCCGCGGTCAAAGTCCTCCTCTTCGGTCTTGAAAGTCGTCCCACAACTCCTACTGGGCGGATCTACGTCTCCGGCGGAAGACCTGAGCACTTTCCTCAAGAAGTCTCCGAACGTGCTCGTCTCTACGCCCGGACGACTGTTGGAACTGCTCTCCTCGCCTCACGTCCACTGCGCGCAGTCCTCCTTTGAGATGTTGGTGTTGGATGAAGCCGACCGCTTGCTGGATCTTGGCTTCAAAGATGACTTGCAGAGGATATTGCGGCATCTACCCAAGCAGCGCAGAACCGGTCTTTTCAGCGCCAGTATCAGTGAAGCTGTGGACCAGATCGTTCGCGTGGGTCTGCGCAATCCCGTCAAGGTTGCCGTCAAGGTTAAGGGTGGCGCCGGCGCTGAAGATAAGCGGACTCCTGCTAGGTACAAAATCCCCCCGACCTTTTGAAACACTTTAAGTATCGTCAACCATGCTGATTATCATCATAGTCTGCAAATGACATACCTGACGACTCCTCCGGCACACAAATTCTCCGTCTTGAAACAGATCCTCTCCACAGTTCAACCTACCCCACAAAAAACCATCTTCTTCGTCTCCACCTGCTCGAGCGTAGACTACCTTGCCCTCATACTACCGATCATTCTTGGGACCAAATACACTCTGGTCCCCCTGCATGGAAAGCATCCTGCCAACGCTCGCCAGAAGAACTTTACCCGATTTACGACTGCGACCACCCCCGCTATTCTCCTCACCACCGATGTTGCTTCCCGTGGACTCGATATCCCCTCTGTGGATCTAGTCGTGCAAATTGATCCTCCCTCGGATCCCAAGACTTTCATTCATCGATGCGGACGGGCCGGACGTGCCGGACGCCGAGGTCTCAGTACTGTTCTTCTTCACCCGGGGCGTGAGGAGGATTACGTTTCCTTCCTGGAGGTGCGAAAAACCCCGGTCACCCCCTACAGCCTCCCGGGATCCTCGGGGGATGAAGAGGCGGCTGCTGCGACGCAAAAGGTGCGGACTGCCATGCTGAAGGACCGGGCCCTTCACGACAAAGGCCAGAAGGCCTTTGTCAGTTGGCTCCGAAGCTACAGCAAGCATCAAGCGGCCAGTATCTTTCGTGTGGCTGATCTCGACTGGGAAGCGCTGGGGAAAGCGTGGGGTCTTCTCAAACTCCCCAAAATGCCCGAACTTCGCAATTTTACCGGCGACAAAACCCTGGGCGTGAGCCTGGATTGGGATAACTATGCCTACAAGGACAAACAACGAGAGAAACGACGCAAAGAGGCCATGGAAGAAGCCAGCCACGGCGACACGCAGGAGCCAGAGGATTCTCGAAAGCGGCGAGCCACCGAAAACTCTGCCTGGAGCCACAATGCCGAGAACCGCGAAAAGAGACTGAAGCGCAAGGAGCTCAAGAAAGCGCGCAAGGAACAAGAACGATGGGAGCAGCTGCCTGAGGAAGAGAAGCAGAAAGCTCTCGAAACGAAACGGATGGTGGAGGAATTGCGCCAGAAGCATGAACGGGAGTACCGTGCCCGGCAGGCCGAACAGGCGTCCGCTTCGAAAACTTCAAAACCCCAGGGCAAAGATGATGAGTTCCAAGGCTTTGATTAGCCGCCTCAGTCGCTGCGATCATTTTCGACCCCTATACCAATGACATGATGCGAACCCCCATCTTTGCTTTTTCTTCGGACTGATTGCAGAATTCAAGATTGCTCTGCTCCCCTCGTAAGATCGTAGTCAGGCAAAAGTACGTCGGCCGGAAATGATCGCTCGGCGCGGCTGGGATAGTCATCCGGCATGGTCTGCGCTTCTATGATCCATTCGTGAATTCCACGAGGCCAGAAGGTAATCTAGATCTTGATCTACGAAAAATGAAAGCCGATCAAATCACAAGGTAAAATCACGATATGAGGGGGTGGTCATGCAACCGCGGATCCCTTCTCAGGTAAGCTCGACTCCACGACTGCAAACCAAGGAACCGTTCAGGTACCGTCCAGTTCGGGAATCTCTGCAAGTCTGCAGGTCTGCACCCCAACTACGGACGGCCGCAACACGCAGATCGGTCACGATCACTCTGATGTCCTCGATCTCGCGCTTGTTTGTTTCTGGTGTTGTCTGAAGACTGGAAAGCCGACTTCTCCGATGGAATTCCGAATATTATTCTGTCCATCTTTTGCTGAGGGTGCCATTAGAAGCGGGGGCCAAGCTTTGCCACGGAAGGTCTGTCTATCTGGGCACTTTTGGGAAATGGACCGGAGGATCCGGAGCCAAGACCGACCGTTATCGTGTACATGGCACGATACTCTAATCGATCCGGTCAACGAGATTGACCATGCAGACCACACGCATTGAGTGGGTGACTGAATCCAGTAGCAAAGCTCTCTGTCTCGAGCGTTGCTCTATCCAAACTCGTGGGGCGTAAAAGAAGATTGTCACTCCATCGGGCCAGCGGGAACCCCGTGACCTTCGCACGGGGAATTTTCTGGATGGCGACCAACAGGCCGGCATCTAAGCCTCCCAATTTAATTTTGTCTTGGAAAATAATGCAGAACGATTTCGGAGCTAGTGCAGTGATGTGAACTGATTGTTATCTGACTCGTGCAGGATGATCTTCTCTCCTCCTTCCTACTGTAGCTGGTCCTCTTGCCCCTCGGCTCGTTGCCGCCTCGGACGACCGACGGTGGTATCATACACTAATCTCATTGAATGGGAGAGATACACACCGACAATCATCAACAACGTTCGAAGACCACCATCTTCCTAGAAAGATGCGCCTCATCTTGAGGCTTGAAACCCATAGACCGTGAGTCGGTCCGTTCGTCGGGACTGTTCACACCGTACCGACCTACGTCTGCCCTCGTGAGGCGTGACTTGAAGATCCGGATAAATTTCCGAAGGCACTGCTCTTGCGGCGTGATACGAGTGGAGCATAGATATGCAGCTAGCTGAGCACTAACACTATCGCGTGATAGCGCACCCTTTAGGGTCCTCGTGCGAGAGAGGGTTTGGAGTCGGATGAGTATGATCACCCCGCTTCAGTAGCGTGGCGATCCAGAATTCTGCTTCCCCATTCCTTCAGGCGTCCTGTTCTTGGGCGGACCAACGGCGTGGAGTACGACCAGCATGATTACCTCGATTGCGGTCTGACCAGGCGCAGCAGGCCGGAGTCCGAGCCAACAGACTGCCCATATAAAGTGATCACAGCCCCCCTCCCCGGTCAAGATGCAGCTTTGGAAGAGATCTACCAGGGCCCAAGTCAATATCAGCACCACGGTCGAGTCACGATGCATTTCTCGATTCGCGTTGCGCTCTCTGCGCTCTGTGCCTCGGCCGCTCAAGCAGCCATTGCCCCCAAGCCGGTTCCTCCCCCAGCGGTCGATGCCTCCCATGCGATTCAGGGCGCGGCCACCTTTCAGCAGCTCATTGACCACAAGAACCCCAGCCTGGGAACCTTCTCTCAGCGCTACTGGTGGAGCTCCGAATGGTGGGCTGGCGAGGGCTCTCCGGTACGAGACACCTCTCCTCCCAGGGTCTAGTCCTCGCAAACATACTCATTCGATTCTGTGCTAGGTGATTCTCTTCACTCCCGGTGAAGAAGCTGCAGATCAATACACGGGATACCTGACCAACAAGACTCTCACTGGTCGGTATGCCCAGGAAGTCAAGGGTGCCGTGGTGATGATTGAACGTATGAGACTCTTTTTAGCTTCCTCTCCTCGAGGCTTGCCAAAGTTGATGCGAGCTGACATGATCTCGAATGACCAGACCGATACTGGGGAGACTCGTCGCCCTACAAAGAGTTGACCACCGAGAACCTGCAAGCTCTGACCTTGGACAACTCGATTGCGGATCTCAACTACTTTGCGCGAAATGTTAAGCTGCCCTTCGATACCAATAGCAGCAGCAACGCCCAGAATGCGGTAAGACCTCTCAAACCACGCCGGCACAATCAAGCAATCCTCTGACCATATGCCTGCGATCAACAGCCCTGGGTCATGAGTGGAGGTTCCTACAGCGGTGCCCTCGCTGCCTGGACCGAGTCCACTGCCCCCGGAACCTTCTGGGCTTACCACGCATCCAGTGCCCCTGTTGAGGCTATCTATGACTACGTGAGTGCACTGACTACACCTCAATGCGGCGGAGACGTGTCTAATATGGCAATTTTTGAAGTGGCAATACTTCTCCCCCGTTCAGCAGGGTATGCCCCAGAACTGCAGCCGCGATGTGAGCCAGGTCATCGACCACATTGACAAGATCCACCGGTCTGGAAGCGAGAAAAAGATGCAAGAACTGAAGGAGATGTTTGGTCTCGGTGACATCGAGCACTTTGACGACTTTGCCAGGTAAGCATGCAGTCGAACGAGGCCTCACGTTTCGGATGCTTACATACATACGATCCCTAGTGCCCTCGAGAACGGACCGTGGCTGTGGCAGTCAAACACTTTCTACACTGGCTACTCTAAATTCTTCAAGTTCTGCGACTACGTCGAGGTAAGTCTCAGGATAAGAACCGAATAGGACTCGCAGGACTCGTCCGATCTGACGTTTTGCATCCTGAACAGAACGTGGATAGCGGAAACGGCAAGCTTCCCGGCCACAATGGTGTTGGTTTGAAGAAGGCACTTGCCGGGTATGCCAAGTGGTTCAAGACTGAGTATCTTCCTGGATGTAAGTTGGTAACCTGGCATAAGAATGTTTTTTTTTTTTGGCTCATCCATCGCTAATGACGGCTTCAGCCTGTGCCAACTACGGTTACTGGTCTGACCCCATGACTACCGACTGCTTCAACACCTACAACGCCTCCAGCCCCATCTTCACCGACGTCTCTGTGAACAACACTGTGGACCGCCAATGGCAGTGGTTCCTGTGTAACGAGCCCCTCTTCTACTGGCAAGAGTATGTTGTCTCTTTCCTCTCCCCCCGTCTCGCAGACCAATTATCTTGTCCTATCGTCGCTCGGCACATATTAACATGATCCGTGCAGTGGTGCCCCCTCGCACGTCGATACTCTGGTTTCCCGCTCCGTCAATGCCGAGTACTGGCAGCGTCAGTGCTCGCTCTACTTCCCTGAAGTCAACGGCTTCACTTTCGGTAGCTCCAAGGGCAAGAAAGCCGATGCTGTCAACCACAAGACGAAGGGTTGGGATCTGACCGACACAACCCGACTTATCTGGGCCAACGGGTACGACTGCTTCCTCTTTTCCATCTGATTATCCTCCTTCTATAATTCAAGAAAAAAAAAGAAAAACAAAACCACGGTAAATACTGACCTGCTCTACAGAGAATTCGACCCCTGGCGAACCTCCGGCATGTCCTCCGAATATCGCCCCGGCGGCCCTCTCAAGTCACGCCCCTCTGCCCCATTGAACATCATTCCGGGCGGTTTCCACTGCTCGGACCTGATTCTGAAGAACGGTGCTGCGAACGCGGGCGTGCAGAAGGTCATCGATGCTGAAGTCGCTCAGATCAAGACCTGGGTCGCGGAGTATTACAAGAAATGATGAACATGAAAGGAAAATGAAAAAGGAAAATTCGACCAAGAGGATAGATGGGCCATAAATGCTCCGCATCTCTTTGTTTTCCACCCCTCGTGTATGATGATCATCTGAGTTAGCTTCACTGTCCGGATACTTGGGGGGAAGAGAAAAAGAAATTGGCGGGAGGTCTAATCTTACTGGTCACAACGGACGATTAATTTTACTGAAATGATATTTGTTGACCTCGATACTTGAACTTATCTGTAGACAATTGGATACATAGGTAATCTACGCATGATCGTTTACGTAGACAACCACCAGAGGGTCTTTGCGATCCAGCATCGATAGCTCACGACCAGTCGTGATCATTTTTCACATGTATGGCTTTGATTCTCCATTCGTTCAACATGACTTAGAAGAAGATGAGAATCTAGAAGATGTTGACGACCTAAAAGCTAGAAAAAATCTCCGACTTAGCCGCAGATAAAATAATGCATACACACACGCCGTTTAATGCTTGGCAAATCGCTCATGTTCCCTTTTGGAAACGCCGCGTCATGGTGGAAAAATGCTAATCGTAGGTTTCGAAAAAAAAAAAAAAAAACGCCAATTGGAGTAAAAGAAGAAGGCTGGTGTGGGCCGACTTTTTTCAGGTCAGGTCTACTATGCAAACGCGAGCAAAGCGCTTCTTCTGAGTGGTCCTGGCGCGGAAAACAGACTGTGATGAGACATCCCTCGTCACGGCTGCAGAATCT
This sequence comes from Penicillium sp. PF2412A, assembly GCA_023626555.1. NCBI lineage: Eukaryota > Fungi > Ascomycota > Eurotiomycetes > Eurotiales > Aspergillaceae > Penicillium > Penicillium sp. PF2412A. The sequence continues at coordinate 62,753 of JAMAHA010000047.1, read as the reverse complement.
GGATCGATTTCCCAGAATCCATTGAATGCTACAACATTTTCGACGTAGTCTCTTGTCGACCTGAGTGCTGATTTAGATTGCTTGGCGTCTGGAGTGACCTCGGACGGTCCGGTTTGGCTGTTGCGACAATACCCGTTCGGTCTCGAAGCGGATGGCGTGATTTCTTGCTTCTGCCTAACAGTCTCATCTACGGCCGATGAAAGTGACTTCAAAGCGGTAGCCTGTCTGGATGGCCGATTACGGTCCAAGTGTCGCTTCTGTGACTTCGAATCGGGAGAGCAGCCGAGGGTCGAGTCACGAGTGTATTTTCCATCGTGCACTTCTGATAGTGACAAGGCTTGGATGGATTGTTGGAGGTGATCAACATTCAAAGTAGCCCTTGTCCTCTCAGGTGTTGCGCAAGAGGCGGTCTGAGCCTGAGATTTAGACTTTATGGATGAGCAGGTAAAAATTTCTGCTGTGGCCCCTGCACTGGTTGAAGCTCGGGACTCTGAAATCGACTTGGAGCGGTTTGTGGACAATCTCGCCATGTCTACAAAGTCTTGGCATTCGGTCGAGGCTCTGGCACGTACCGGAGTACGTGAGCCATCGAGCTCAATTGAACCGCCTGCGGTTGCTGCGGCTCCTACTCGAGTCGTGGTTTGTGATTCTGGGGCTGGTGGGTTGCGCTTCACTCTTGATGCTCGTGATTTAGTAGTTAGCGAGGAGAAGTGGCTTGCCAGCGCGTCCACGCCGCAAGAAGAGTGAAGCATATGGTCCGAGTTTTCTTGTTGGGGGTACGTACTCGGCGTAATGGAATCGTCTTCAAGGTCAACGAATGCAGCAGACGAGGAGGATTCGCAAGAAAAGGCTGCCTGTTCCTTTGCGGATACACTTTCCAGCATCATGGACTTTTTGGAAGTGAAAAGTTCGGATCTCTCCTTGGTGAGCGTGCCGTATTTCAGAATACTCCCGCGTTTCATCGCTGGGTCGATGACTCCCTTCTTCTTCAGGGCTAGTTTACGGCTCGACGACTTTTTCGGAGCGGCGGCCTTTCGAGCCTTCTCAGCTTGCTCAGCCTCCCATCTTTGAACGACGGCGGGAAGTCCAAGCCTGACCACAGACTCTAGCACCCAAATCTTCTGAACATCGTACACATCGTAACGCTTGGTCGCTCTTGGCTTTGCAGTTGTGGCTGATTGCGCATTGTCCGCAGCAGGCTCTGCTTCGTCCTCCTCGCCCTCCGCCTGATCCAGGTCCTGCGCAGAGCTCGCTACAGGTATAGATGGCGGAGGATTGGGCTCTTCGGCCATCAAATCAAGACCGACCACGTCGATGGGGAGCATATCAACTTGAAATTCAGTCATTCCATCGGTGCCGAAGCTGGCACGGCTTTTATAGACTTTTTGGAGCCATGTGGTATCGCATTTGGGCGCAAGTGAGCAAGGTAAATGAGCCTTGACCGGTCTCTGGCGGCGAAGCCTGTACGACACTAGGGGCTCTGCCAGATTCTTAATAACCTTCCTAGCACCTGATCGGTACTTCCAATCCAGGTTCTCAGCAGCAAAGCTTCGAATTGCGAGTGGATCGATCTCGAGATCCCATGCGTGCTTCAGCCGATCTCGTAGAATAGCCATTTCTTCCTCACTGGAGACTTTGGGCCTCGCGTAGTATTCTAGGATAGCAGGATCGGGGAAAGTGTCTGGGATGCGAACCGCAGGATGTTTTCTTGCAAAATACCCACTCTCGTTGGACTCCAGTTCATGCTGAAGTCGTTCTCGCCACTCCCCGAGCTCAGCCTCAAAGCTTGGTGAACCAGAAGCGACCATCTGAAGGAGGTCCTCGCCGAATCCAGCTTTGGCAATCTCCGCCGACGTACCCGGACCGCATTTCTCCACGCCCGAAGGCAAATAATCGCCTCCGCTGAGCATAGCGAAGAGGATCATGCCCGCTCTGTCAAGAGGCACGTTCGATACATATCCCTGGCAGTCCGAATAGTAACAGGTCACATGGGTAGCTCCGGATGACCCGCTACCGCTCTCGTTTGAAAAATTCATCATGGTGAACGTCGAGCCAAACATCAAGGCATCTACATCGTTGCTAATCACAGCGTCAACGATGCCTGCCTGCTGTAGCCGGGCGCATTCCGCTTCTGCCTCTCCCGGAGCCTCATGCCATGGGAATCTGAAGCGCTCGATAAGATCCTTCGAACGTTGAATGATCGGCAAATTCCCGGACCCGCGCGAAACTGCCTTTCCCCGTTTGAAGGGTGGTTTGTGACGGCCATCGTAGACGAAGAGCGGGTGGATCGGAAGGGCGAGAATTTTCAATAAACGAAAATAGAGGGTGCGCAATTCGGGATTTTTGCCGCCGCGCGAAGCTTGGACCTGGAAGAGCCAGATGGAAATGTCGACGGCAATTCGGATTGGTCTTGCATTGCGTTCTAAATGCGACCCAGCCAACTTGGCCAGGGAGACCCGCTCCCCGACACCAATGGCATTGATGAGCCTGCACGGATTAGCCCAACACGATTCAGAACAAAAGTCAGATTGAGACCGGATTATGGCTGCTGGCTGTTTCCACCGCCAAGGTCACAACTGGTCATGGTCATGTCGTTTTGCATTGACCCGATGAGTCGCAAATAGATACGTACCCTGGAATACCCATGGATGTCTGATTGGGCTTGGGCAGGCCACTGAGCAATTCTGAAGCATGGACAGGGCCATCCAGGGCCCAGAGAAGCTGTTGCGGGTGTGGAGCTTGGATCGGAGAGTAAACAAACCCTCAAAGTCGGTGGACGATCACGAGCCGCCGAGCACCTTCTCCGATTCGGCATTCTGCCCAGTGAGCTTTCACCGCTTCCTTCCCTTCAGTAGTTTGGCGTTCATCACTTGCTTCATTTCAAACACAGTTCTACACAGGCTCACTCACTTGACTTGCTGCAAGTTGATGAAAACGTGTGCAATTTGCATATCAATTGATTCATTTATGAGCTTGAGAGAGCCTGACACCCATCTCTTTGTCTCTTTTTGAAGGGACCTTCTAGACCAAGTTCCAGTAGTATACTAAACTCTAGTAAGTATACACTGTAGGCTTGTAGTTGGGAGCTCACACGAACGGCCCGAAGAAGGATCCGTCCCTGGAGGCTCCACCGCGCTCGTGCCGCAAGAAGCTCCGCAACATCTCAAACAAATCTACCTTTCACGAGTTGATTTCAGCACTATGACAGTCTGCTCACGGTAGACCGCTCAATGCAAGGCAGCTCTTCGAACATCGCATGGCGGGTTGCCAATGACTGATTAGCGACCACAACATTTTTTTGTTATCGGAGAACCCAAAAAGAGAGATTGTCTAATTCACCGAGAAAGGAGCTTGCGGCGTAGGCGCGCAGGTTAAGTAGCTCGAATCGACGAGCGAGAACAGGAACATCATGTCAGTCTCATCAAGCTTGCGATCCTCGCAGACAGCTCGGCCGTCTTCGCCTCACACCCCTCAGCAGCCACCTGCCCGATCGGCCAATACTTCCTTCGCAAGCACGACGTCTGCTGGCTCATCATTTCGGAACGAGGAGGATGCAATCATCTTTGAAATAGGTGCACGATGGCTACGAGCGGGGTTCGAGGGAAGTGGCACACCCACCTGTACCGTGAGCTTCGGCCCCGAGGAGTCACGACGAGTAGGAGACTATCGCGGTTGGATTGCAGGCGCCGTGGAGACGGGACTTCTGGCACAACCTGTCGACGCCGAGGATTGGGTGCGGGACTACGAGATATGGCGGCCGAACATTCGGGATGTGGATTTGGACCTGCTGGAAGACAAGATTGAGCGACTCTTCCGCGAAACGTACAACAAATACCTTCTCACAGACGCTGGCTCGTCTCGGCTGGTTCTTACTCTTCCTTCACTCATGCCGCATCCGCTGCTTTCATCGCTTCTATCTACGCTATTCAGCCGCTGGCGGTTTCCTACCATCACCTTGCTTCCCAGTGCAGCCATGTCGGCAACCGCTGCGGGGCTGCGCTCTGCCTTGGTGATCGACCTCGGATGGGCAGAGACCACAGTGACCGGACTCTATGAGTACAGGGAAATCACGGCCAAACGAAGTGTCCGGGCGATGAAATGCCTGCAACAAGAGATGGGCCGCTGCCTGACTCGTCTAGCATCCGAGGAATCGCCTCATGAAAGCAACAGCGGGGACATCTCGGTGGGATTCGCCTATTGCGAAGAAATCCTCACGCGATTTGCTTGGTGCAGGCCGCATGCAGGAGCAGAAGACGACGCAGTGCGTGAAACACGACTAGTGTCGATCCCGTCCCCCATGAACCCTGGGGAAGAGTTTTTAGAAGTGCCCTTTTCCCGCTTTGCCGACCCCGTGGATACGGTGCTCTTTGCAAAGGACATGGCGGAAACGGATTTGGACGATGAGGAAAAGTCGATTCCGCTGCTTGTTTACCATACTCTTCTGGCCTTGCCGCCCGACGCGCGCGGGATCTGCATGTCGCGTATTGTCTTCGTTGGTGGCGGATCTCGTATCCCAGGCGTGCGAAGGAGAGTTCTTCAGGAGCTGAATTTGCTTATCAAGCAGCATGGATGGAGTCCGGTTCGGGGTAAAGCTCTTGAACGACAACGGGGCCGATTGGAGCAGCTACGGATATCACCTCGAACGAGCCCACAGCCACGGATGCCGCCAGCTGATCCGCCCGAAGAAGATGCTTCGGATCCCCCGAAGCCGCACCCATCGCAAGAGGAGCCCGAGATCGACTTTGTCGAGCAGAAGCTCCGCCGACAGAACAAAGAAACACATGTACCAGTTCACGGGATCGTGAGAGAGATTGAGTCTCTGGGTGCCTGGGCCGGTGCCAGCCTGGTGACCAGCCTGAAATTGCGAGGGATGGTAGAGATTGAGCGAGAAAAGTTCCTGCAGCACGGACTCGCTGGCGCCAGTCGCGAGTCTGAACCCGTCCTTCCTGATCGTCGATCCGGCTTGAAGGCGGGGGACCGATCTAGTTGGACCCTGGCCGGTTGGGCGTGATGATTGTACTAGATAGACCAGCGAATATGTGCTTGAATAGATACCCCCATTTTACGTGGAATGAGTCGCTTCTGTACAGACTTGCCATCTTCTGCAAGAGCAGCTCGCCCTTCTAGTTTGAGATCAAGATTGAGATTACGCCAATGACTCTTGGGAGACGGCCACGGTCAGCTTAATTCGAGGCTGATTGTGGACTGTCGATGAATTCGCAATTTCTCCAAGTCTGCGGAGGAATTGGGAGGCAGCTTGTCAGCCGCACCGCGCAGTGTGCCAGGGCACGTCTGGTAGTGTCTGATCCTTGACTCGTATAATTTTCATAGATGGCTCGTATGACAGCAACACCATGAGCCCCCATACAACAGAGGAGCTTTCCCCGGCAATCGGCAAGACGCTTCCATGTGGCAAAAGGCTTCGGCTGAAATTGTGGGGATTCGAGGGACCAGCGTGTGCGGGGAAATGCTTGGACATGAATAGCTAGAAGATGACCAGGGATATTTACAATCAGTCGATCCAGTCGATGGAATTCTGTTCAATCTATGCCAAAAGTATACTTGAGCAAAGGTAGAGAGAGAAGGGAAAAAAAGGAAAGCCAAGTCAAAAACTTGATTACATTGAGTCACTTTTCCACTTCACGACATCCCAACCTAGCTCAATATGACCGACATTCCAACTTTTCAGAATCTCTCCCTCGAGAGATTCGGAAACATCTTCGTTTTGACCATGCAAAAGCCTCCAGAGAATCGACTGAACTCTCAGTACTGTCAAGAGATGATCCGCGCCTATCGTACGGCAGAGAGGCTCCTCGGCCCCAATTCAGAGGGCGCCGTGATAACACGAGGCCACAATGCCAAATTCTGGTGCACTGTTTATCCTCCACTCATATGCTAGTTAACTACCCTGGCAGATTTTGATCCAATACAATACTAACAAATATCTCCAAGGGACTTGAATTAGATGAATCAGACACCAATCCATTCGCCAACACGGATGGGTTCTACCCGGTCCGTAGCATCACCAAACATAAGCTCGCTGCCGCCATCTGGCAGACATGATGGCTAGTTTTGAAAAAAAGTGCTGACTTCGGTATGCATGTATAACCGCAGCTAATCCACGCCGTTCTCGATTTCCCATTTCCAACTATCGCCCTCCTGACCGGCCATACATTTGGAGGCGCTTGTCCTCTTGCGCTGGCACACGACTATCGCGTGATGAATGCCCGCCGTGGTTTCATCTCTATGCCACCGGTGAACCTGGGGCTGCACTTTGATGGAATTGGTTCCCTGCCGAGATTGAAGCTGCGACCACAGGTTGCGCGCAAGATGCTTCTCGAGGCTCATCGATGGACTGGCTCAGAAGCGCTAGAAGATGGGATTGTGGATGCGATTGCTGAGCCGGAGAAGATGCTCGATGTTGCCTTGGAGCTTGGTAATAAGGTCGCTCCCAAGGCGAAGATGGGGTATGTGTTTACCCTTGGAAGTTCGACTTCTCGAAGCAAATGGCCTTTTTTTTCTTTTTCTTTTTCTTTTTCTTACTAATGGATGGGATGAAATGTGCAGTGTATATGCTCTACTGCGACATGAGCTTTGGGGAGATGCAATCGAGAAATTCCAGCGGATTAGTTATGTTCATGGTCGAATGACGAGCACTCCCGCGAAGGCTAAGATATAGTCAGGTAGGTGTGATCAGGTCAAGGTGTCATGATAGATTCTTTCATCGACAGATGAGACTCATCTCTCTATATAGAGGAATTGAGAGTGCCGTATCTGAGATGATTGATTCAAGGATCTAATTCGTCACAAGAACTGGCTCACCATCATCTGTGCATAAAATCTCGCCTGTGTCTTAGATTTTCGCCTTCCAGCCGCCACTCTCCCACACTTGCACGTCAGGCAGATTGCGATAATGTGGTGGAAAGTAGATAGGGCCAAGAACTTTCTTTTGCACCTTTGCAGTACCTGACTTGGGTAACTCGTCCTCGACAACCCGCAGGATGGTGGGCATTTTATAGCTAGTCAGCTTGTGCCGGAGATCCTGTCTCAATCTCTCCAGCGTAAGAAATCTGCCAATACCGTGCGAACCCTTCTTCAGACTGATTGTAGCCGCGACTCTTTGTCCGAATTCTCCGTCTTCTACGCCGACCACCATCACCTCTGCGACATAGTCAAGTCCGAGGATCTCTCGCTCCACATCCAGTGCGGAGATCTTGTAGCCCCCCGACTTGATAATGTCGACCGAGGCGCGACCGAGGATAAAATAATAAGGGCCTTCTCGGCGGGCAATATCCCCGGATCTAAAGTAACCATCTTTCGTGTGAGCTTCGATAGTGGCCTTTTCATCGTGAAGATATCTACACGTAGAAGAAGAGAATAAACGAACGATCGGTCAGCAATCAGATTGAAGTGGTGAGCGGGCACGGTAAGACTGACTTTGAGAACATATAGGGACATTTCACAAGTAAATGACCGTCCGCCTCGAGTCGGAGAGAAACCGACTCGACGACTCGGCCCACACTGTTGCGCGGCGTACCCGACGGATCCAAGTCTGTCTTGATGACTGCACCAAACTCCGTCGCTCCATATCGCGTGAGAATGGGCGATTGTCGAAGAGTCTCCCAGAAGTCTTGAACAGGACCGGGAAGTGCGGATGATCCGCAGAGCATGATGCGGATGTTGCGCGCACCAGTAATGAACTCATCACGTTCCCTTGGTGGTTTCTGAGAGATCACTTCTTCGTAGTATCGCATCATTCGCATGTAGATGGTTGGTACAGCTGAGAAAAAGGACAAACCTCCACGACGCCAACGCTCCCACGTCCATGCGGTATCGAAGCTGCCGCTTCGAAATTCGATGCAGGCGCCGGCAATGATGAAGGGAAGAAACGTCAATCCTACTCCAGAGGCGTGATGAACGGGAAGAACATGCAGAACGACATCTTGCTCAGTGATGTGGTAAAAGTCCGCATCCGCCTCTGCATTACCGGTTAACCAGGTACGTCGCTGGACGGCACCCTTGGGGGGACCCGTGGTTCCTGATGTGAAGATCACGGCACTTGCACCATTCATATCAAGCATTCGGTTTGACGAGACAACAATCTCGTCGGCCGAAGTAGCGTGTGAGGCAAAGAAGGAGGCAATTGGCGCGAGACAGGGAATGTGGAAGTTTCTTGTCTCTCCTAGTGACTGGATGGTGGATTGGCCAAGGGATGCATTTATTTCCCCAACCAACAGAGCCACGCACTGAGCCTTGTGGAGGAAGTATGATGCTTCTTCCACTGGAATTCCAGAGGCTATTATAGGATCAATATCATCAAGCTTATCCATATACACCACCGCCCGGCTATGGTATCAGCATAGAAGTACTCACCTAGCGGAACAACCGCCGCCCCCAGAGCAAGAATCGCAATAAATCCAACGGCGTACTCATACCCCCCCGGAGCTAGTAGTCCAATATAGATCTCTTTATCTTCGGATAACTGTTGCAAGGTCTCTGGCTTAAGATTCCTTTCCAGCTCCTCTCGCAGCACAAGTGCATCCGATATCAAATCCTGGTATGATTTCTCCAATCCTGCATTGACATCTCGGATGGCTTTGCGTGGAGGCTTCCGCTGTGCATAGCGCAGGAATTTATGAAAAAAGGGTAGGTTGGGGAGCACATTTCTCCCCGTATGCGAAGGGACATAGTCAGTTCGATCTCCCATTTTCCGATGGTCCAGCAAGCAGCAAGATTGAGCGACGTTGAGCTTGGCAAGATGTGAAATCTAAGACTCCACACTCAAACGAGAGTCTCGGAGAGAGAGACGGAGAGAGAGAGAGACGGAGAGAGAGAGAGACGGAGAGAGAGAGAGACGGAGAGAGAGAGAGACGGAGAGAGAGAGAGACGGA
>JAMAHA010000047.1:7131-53763 GCA_023626555.1 Penicillium sp. PF2412A | reverse complement strand
AGAGAGAGAGACGGAGAGAGAGAGTATGTATAAATCTCGAATTTGCCTAGATTTCAGTCCCAGATTCTCCCATTTTGGCCCTCTCGTGCATGCTCAATTCTCGTCTGCCAGAGAAATACCCCGCATTCTGCTCTTTTGCCGAAGACGAGCAACTCCAACTCGATTGCTGTCTCCTCCACTTTCTCCAAATGGACCCCCGCATCCAGACGATCGACGGCAACTCGGCACTCGTGTTGGCATGGGGAGTTGGGCCGTGAAGGTGGCGAGAGCGACTCTGGTGGGAGAAGCATATCTGGATCACGGACTGAATATGCTCAGACACCCTGTCCAGCTCCTGCAATAATTGAACTTCTGAGGATCATCTTCACACTGCTGTCAATGCCATCGTAATGCCAGATTTTACCCACGCTCTTCGTCCCAGCCAGCCAGACGGACCGACGACCCTTACCTTTGAGCGCCACCAGTCCGACGTGCCTGTACAACAATTGAGTCAGCACTTATTTTCGACAGATGGCTTCCTTGAACGACAAGCGCGTATTCTCCCACTGCTGGAAAATGAGTCATTGCTCTCAAAAGAGAAACAACAGCACCTCTCCCGCGTAGAACGCTTCAAGCTCGCGTTAGCAAGAGCAAAACTTCTCCGGCGAATGGCTGACAAGCACCAGTGGAGCGATGACGACTACAAAATGGCCCAGTACCTGGTGGACGATGTATCGCCATACTTTCTCCAGACGGAGATGTTCGTGACGACAGTTCGCGAACAGGCAAGTGAAAAGCAACGTGACTACTGGTGGCCACTGATTGAATCCTGGAGAATCGTCGGTGCTTATGCGCAGACGGAGCTGGGGCATGGTAGTAATGTGCGTGGGCTTGAGTGCCAGGCTCGTTGGGATCCGAGCACGAGGGAATTCATTCTTCACAGTCCTTCGCTCACGTCCAGTAAATGGTGGAATGGCAGCTTGGGTCGCGTGGCTAATCATGCGATTGTGGTTGCGCAACTACTGCTGCCAAAAGCAGGTGGAAACGAAGAATATATTTCTCACGGACCTCATCCTTTCATCGTTCAGGTCCGGGGCTTGAAATCGAACGAACCACTGCCGGGCGTGGTCATTGGAGATATTGGGCCCAAGTATGGATACGCGACCATGGACAACGCCTACATGCTGTTTGATCAGTTCAGGTGAGACTGCGAGAGTGTGTCGCAAAGAGGACCCCCTAACTTTATGCTGGGCTCCGCATCTAGCAGGTGCCAATTTCAAATGTGTGGCGACTGAATAAGTGTTTATCAACAGAATTCCTCATTCGGCCCTGCTATCCCGCTATTCTGGCGTTGACCCTGACTCTGGAGAATACACCAAACCAGAGCAACCGGCAGTGGTGTATGGCTCTCTCACGTACGTCCGTGCCAACATTGTCCGGCACGCGAGACTGGTGCTTGCCCGCGCAGTCACAGTTGCGATTCGATATACTGTCATTCGAAGACAATTCCGCGATCGAGACGGTGATGACACCGGACAGGAAATGTCGGTTCTTGACTACCCGACGGTACAGATCCGGATTCTCCCCTTATTGGCGACGACGTTTGCACTGCACTATACTGGTCTGGCCATGCAAAATGTCTACCACGCCGCGAGGAAAGATATCGAGAGTGGTCAGTACAAGTCTCTGAGCTATATGCATAGCTTGTCCTCGGGTTTGAAAAGCCTGTGCACGATGCTTGCCGCGGACGGTATCGAAACCTGCAGACGGGCAATGGGTGGCCATGGGTTCGGTGGAGGAAGTGGTCTGATTCAGTTGAACAATGACTATCTCTCCAAGCCCACCGTCGAAGGGGACAATTGAATGATCACGCAACAGCTCGCCGCGTATCTGATCAAGAAGATGGCTGCGGCGGTCGAATCGATCGACGCAACCGGAGAGGATGAAGTGGATGCTCGTTTCAAGGCATTCATCCGCAAGAGAAGACAGTTCAGATCATCCACGTCACACAGCCTTGATCTGCGCAACGACCACGATATCGCAAAAGGCTTTGAAGACAGAGCCATGGCTTTGGTAGGAGGATCACCAGACTCAATTCTGAAACACAAGTAATCTTCTCGGAGACAATCTGAGAACTAGGCTAACTATGAGCACAGGCTTTTGAAGCGTACGAACTACGCATGATCAAAAAACAAAAATGGAACAACCTTCTTATTCAGCTTCACAAATTAAGCAAAGGTGAGATGTCACACGCCAACTTCCAGCCCTAGTTCAACCTGGACAAGCAACTAAAACATCTTGTCCCAAGCCCAATCCCAATCGATCCTCGTCACCACATTCTTCGACGCTCTATCCGCCGAGACGAGTCTCGAAGACTCGGCAAAATCGAAATTGTGGGATCTTTACCGACTATTCGCTCTCACGACGATGGAGAACGAGGCGTATGAGTGTGAGTATCAAAATTAAACCGAGCCTAAATACCGCCAAACCTGGAAAGAGAGAAATGTCATTCTTTTCTTCTGACTTCTCTTCCCTTGTTCATCTCGACATAGTTTTCCGCTGCGGAGCCGTTTCCCAGTCCGATCTCAATGCTATTCCATCTCGGATCCAAGAGCTCATGGGACGAATCCGCCCGCACGCTGCGAATCTCGTTGATTCTTGGAAAATCCCAGATTATTGACTGGATAGGTAAATCAATCTCATACCCTATTCTTTCCTTTTCCTTTCTGTCTTTTTCTATTCCATGACCAAAATGTCCGGTCGAATCTCATGACTGATTGAGAGGTCTGATACCTTAGTGCTCTTGGACGATGGGACGGACGAGTCTACGAAGATCTTTTCCATCGAGCTCATCGTCTGAATCCGCTAAATCACATCACTTTTAATCCAAATTACTGGGAGGGAGAAATTGTGATGGGAACCGGTGAGACGGGACGCGATATCCTGGCTAAACTGTGACATGCGCTGGTAGGCATGTTTATCTATGACAGACTGTATCGCTTTCTCTGAGAAGCCAGTAGTAATGTCTATATGGAGACTTCCGTTGAATGAGCTGCTCAAAGCTTTGCCTGGTTGCATGGGCACATTGTAGACTTCACAGCGGTTGACTGGAATAGTATGGTAAGGTTCAGGTGGTTCTCAGATCTTTGCGCTTCCTGCCTGTGTGGTTGTGGCTTGGTCAATATTCAGATCCTGCGTAGTGTTGGGACGCGCCGTGACTCCTTCAAGTGGCCGTGTTGATTTTTGTCTTTTGGATCGCGAGGAAGTCATTGTTAGGTAGTAATAGTCCTGGTGCTGCCCAGAGATAAGTCTTAGATCTTTGAATCTCGGCGAAAAGGGTTCATTTGCAACAATAATTTTCAAATTTAACATTATAATCATTGATACGGCTGCTGAGACTGATTATGTACATTGAGTAGACCTCATTACGCCGCCTATAGGCAGCCTATTCGGCGAGCAAGGGGGAGGGTAAATTCACAACGAAGCCACGGCTGCCCGGGATGTGTGGCACAGGGCTCCGAGGAGCATCTCCGCTCCAGCCTTCCAGTTGACCAAGTCACCCGCTTTAAAAGGTACCAAACTGGTAAGTGGCAAAGTTGACGACCGGGCCATCCTCGGGACCAGCAATCTGGTAACCGCGACGACCCCACTGAGGCTGGTTGATACCGTCAATCCAGTCCTCGGTCTCGAACACAAGACAGCCGTACTTGTTGACGCCGGTGGCACCCTCGTGTCCGTCTTGGTCCTTGTTGCGCTTGGCCTGGGTCTGCTTGGTCTTGATTGATCCATTCTGACCGTTGCAGGAGTAGACCTGCATGGCAGCCTGGTTGGTGGCGATCTCCAAGGAGATACCGGTGCGCTCGGAAGCCACGCGAACGGTGGGGACCACAGAGTCCTGAGCCGCGTAGGCCGCGGGGCGGTCCACGATCCAGCAGGTGTCGTAACCCGTGCAGTCGGTACCACACAGCCCAGTGGTCTTGTCAATATCCTTACCGACGAGCTTGGGCTGGGTAAAGTCCAGCGCGCCATCGTAGGCAGTGGATACCTCACCGATCTCTCCAGTGGGGATGAGAATCCCGTCACCCTCAATGAAGCGAGTTGACAGAGGGAGTTGCAGGGTGGTGTCATTCAGGACGGTAGGCTCCTTGAACGCATTCAAGTTCCAGTAGAGGTGGTTGGCAAGCATGATGGGGGTCTTCTTGGTGAGCGCCAGTGATACGAGCTTGGTCGTCAACTGGGGCAGACCCATGGGGTTCTCAAGAGACTTGTGAGTGGAGACAGTGTATGTCGCATGCGAGATGACATCGCCAGGGAAGTTCTCAAAGCCCTGATCGTACAGAGTAAAGGTGATGGACGACTCGGTGTGCGCCGTCACGGTCCAATTGCGCCTATCGTAACCGATGAAACCGCCGTGAAGAGTGTCGTGACCGCCATTCTCGTTCTCCGGAATCTGGTACTTTTCCCCGTCAATCGAGAAAGTGCCGTTCTTGATGCGGTTCGCATAGCGACCGACAACCGCACCGAAGAAGGTGCGATTGGTCTGGCTGTCGTGAAGGTAGTCCTTCGGGTCGTCGTAGCCGACGAGGACATCCTGAGTCTTTCCGTGACGATCGGGGACCAGCAGGGAAGTCAGGACCGCGCCGTACGGGATCAGCGTGGCCGTGATGTTCTCCGACTTGATGGTGTACTTCTTAAAGTGCTCATCGGTTGTGCTAGGAGCGGAGGAGACAGGGGCGGGAGAGGGTGCCGCATGGGTGAGAGCAGGCAGGCCGTAGAGGGCCGCCGTCAAGTATGACTTGAAATGCATCTTGATGGCCAGGAAAAGAGGGATTGTCAGGAACAAAGAGCAATAAAGGAAGAGGATCCGGGGAGTGATTCGCGTGGGACACAGGAATGAGCGGATGCAGCCGAGGGGTGGGCTGCGCATTTTATGGGTGTTGAGAGCTGCTTTCCGGTTCGAGTAATCATCGTCATGTGTCGCCTACCTCTGTGTCTCTCTCCGCATGGCTGGACGCTAGGGACAGCTGGGGGGGAGGAGCGGGGATTGCTTGCAAGCTTCAAGAAACCGGGGTATGCGCATGGACGGGTCGGTTGAGACTAGCGCATAGTACGCTCCTGAATTAACCGACAGCGGTGACGGAAAGCAGCCGCCGGGTCGCAAGCGAGGACAGAAAGGACCACTCGACGTTTCTCGGACGGAGAGACCTACGATAGGCAATTGCTAGACGGAGATGTGACTGAAGTGTAATAGATTAGTAGATACGAGACGGCTGCCTTCTCCAGCTGAGTCTGGCACGGAGGATGTCTCAGACCCTCAATGGGGACAGCTGCCAGTGCGGTTCTCGATTCCGGAGAGAAGAAAGCAAACCACAGCAACGTGAGCCGGCGAGGCGGTGCGGAAAGCGGAGATATGCAGCACACTAGTCCTCTTTCGGAATGGCCTTCAAGCCCTCGTCGTAAGGTCTGGTGAATTCGAGAGATCCTGTTGGACACAATTGAACAAATGCGGAGAGTGGCTTCTCTCGCATGGCTGAAGTCGGTCCTGTTGGATCGTCAATAAGCTCCATGAGGCGTATTTGGATCAGACGGTTAAAATGGTCCCTGAACTTGTTCTGAGTCCAACCGTGGGGGTCGAGCATGAGCGGTAAAACTCCGGCGGGGATTCGGGAGCTGGCCTTGTTCTACCAGCCACCATTAGGAAAGGATCGACTCGCATAACCCTGGTCTGTGGTTGGTGTCAAAGACCAGATGAGGTCGAGTCAAACGCATTGTCCCCGTTCGGATGCCTTTGATCGAGCCTCATTCATCCTGCTCAATGTCGCTTGGTTCTTTGATGTACCCCAGAGATCTGATTTCTTTGGTCTTCAGCGGTCTTGCAACGCTGGATGCGCAATACCTCATTTGGGCCTGCCAGCAATGAGATCGGGGAATATCAATTCCCTCGGTGTTGCCGCACCTTTGGAGCCTAGCCCGGTTAAAGGCCCACCCGCATGCGGAGAACAAGGTTCAGACAGAATCCGGGGCAACCGTTGCTTAGTTGCTATGTCTGATCGCCTCCGTGCCCGGTTGTGTCAATTTCGAGCATAGGACCGGACATCTAACGGCGTCGAGACCCTTCTTCGGACACTCGAAGGTGAAAACACATGCTTGCATATCAGCCGCGCCCTTGAATCGCAATATGACACTCCTTGTCGTATCCCACCTAGGTTTGGCGCCTCTGGATGTCGGTTGAATTCCTCGAAACTGTGGACAGCTTTCAGCGAAAATTGTAGCCGAGCGAGAAGAGGCTGAATGGTATCGTCAGCGCTAATGAACCATATGAAGCTAGCATCTTTCGATTATGGTACCCTCAGCTCATCGTTCTTCCATTGATTCGGTGAAAATGTCCAGCCGAAGGCAGAGAGCATTCGGGGCTCTGGTGGGAGACCTCGGAGCGGTGACTGAAATGGAAGGATAACCGGCCGCATCGAGGCAGACAAGAAGTCTTGCATATACCACAGACCCCATCGGGGATTGATCTAGATGACTTGCTGAGTTGCTGCTTGTGAGATAGAATGCGCTCGCCTTATAGGGCACGAACCGGGTCCATATCGAGAGAAGACAGATGATCTTATCAGACCTGTTGATGGATCGCCAGCGCATGGCATTAGGATCGGCGTCTTCCTGCGGGCCAAGAGCGACACGGTGCATATCAGGCTGCAGGAACCCATCTCTGGACTAGCTAACCTAGAACAAGGTTGATCATTCTTCCGTTGCCAAGAGCGCGAGCTGGACAGCGCTCGACACCAGCGCGTCCGTACATGTAGGAGACTTCGGGATATGTTCCACATATTTCACTTGGACAACTAAGGATTTCGTCTCTGGATATGCCGTGATGTATATGTCGCGATTCGGAGGACTGTGGATTTTCACAAAGCTTCTGACATCCTCCATTGTCACCGAGGCAAATCCCATAAGACGATCCGCAATTAGGAACTTTATAGCCGACCTCCACGCTTCTGAACCATGATTTCGGCATGTCTGTAGGTTCATTCAGCTTTCTGACTCTAGTGCAATGTGAGACTTTCAATGATGGTAGAGACAGCACTAGCTTTGAGGGGAAATTTCATCTTGCAGGGCGGACCGTTACTCATCGAGGGTCGACAGATACGATGCAGAAGCAAAGATCAGGCCATCTGAGTGATCAAAGCAAAATGTGACAATGGCGCTCCCGCGACACGTCACGAAACCAGGACAAGGAGCTGCAAAATGTCATCAGATCAGCACATGTCACACCTCTAAATGCAGATATTCATAGCAAAATCTACCTTGATAAATCTTAATGCAGTCTTGATTCGGCGCCCAATCGCACAGCTGAGCCTTTGTGCATTTGCCCCAAGATCTTGCAATGCCTGAGCAACTGACCGCATCTGCATCTAGTGTGACACCATGAGTCAAATTCTCGACTTCCTCCGCGCTCAGACTTGCAGTACCTCTGAAGCTCAACCTAGGCTCGGAAACTTTTGTCCTGCCTATCAGGTCCGGGGAGGAAAAGAGAAAACGAAAAAAAAAAGAAAATAATGTTCGAGGGAAACATCTAGAACGGCGGCCATCATTCTCGAATCTTTTTGAACATGGCGCACAACGCAGAGACGCACTGATCATACGATCAATTTGCGAAGGACACCGCATAAAATCACGGCGTCGCTCTTTAGCACCTACTACATGCAATAGACCCACCATGACTGTATGGAGGTCCGATCCGCCTTTCCACCGAGCAATACCTATTCTAGTCCTTGTTGATCACTCTACATTAGAGAGACTGATCATGAGTCGTCTCATGGGCAGTAGTCATGCATCTGCCTGTCCATGCCAGCGACCAGGAAATTATAGCAGCAAAGCTGAATCAAAGGCCTGCATTCTGTCCACATCTTTACTTGGGTCTCCATTCGCAAAGACCTACTTGAATGGAATGGCCCCGTTCACAGCGATCAGGATCCCACGAAGGGTACAGACTTGATACACAACAGATTGCCTTGATTTCCTGATCCAAGCAGATTGGGAATTTCTCGGTGACAACCTGCAAGTATGCGAAACTTGATCGTGCTCGTGTTTGGCTGATCACCTAGATGCAGTCAGACCTAGGTAAGGGAATGACCCTTGCAACAATAGCCCCCAGTCTCTCGTGAGACGCTCGGGAGGAAATGTCAACCGAAGGGCTCGAGCCAGCACCAATGACTCTCAGAGGGGCGAATCCTGCATGAAAGTGCCCCGGTCCACAACATCTCAACGTTGCATGATCTAGCGGTGGAACGCCAAACCGGACTACCATTCCAGAGCCGATAACCTTAAATCCGACTCATGTGTAGGAGGTGACTGTCTTCGCTATGATGCAAAGTCAGCTCAGCAGAAAAGGTATAAATCTCCTCCAAACCCACCCAAAAGTTTGTCGACCAAACAGGCTCACATTGCGGAGATTACCAACAGACAAACAACCAGAGACGTTCCTTCCTCAAGATCCGAACTAATCACGAGCACGTGAGACTTATCTGTTGTCACACACATAATCCTCCCCTCCAGCTTCTCCCGTTCAAAAATGTGGTCACAACTCCTCCTCCGTGCAGTATTTCTCGCAATGGTTTTCGGCGCGTGTGCTAAAGCCCTTTCTCCTCGATCGGCCATCCACGAGGACGATCTTGACCGCTACGATGCCTTCATCTCAAATCTACATGACTCCCAGTTCCTTGACATGTACCTCGAAAACAGTCAAGTGAAGATCGACGTTTATGTCCATCCATCAAATGAGTTGACTCTCTCTGAGCACTTTGCTCCAAGTGATGTTGCCCATCAATACTTTGCACAAGAGGCTCAGCGTGCGCAAGAGGTCCTCAAGTCAGCATCAGCCCCCGAAGAATCAGTCCACGAATCGGAGGCCGAAAGAAAAGCGAAAACCTGCCCTCGTACTAACACTGTGCTGGAGCGAGAGGCGTCTGCGCTAGACACCCGTCGTTCTCGATGTTTCCAATTCTGTGGCAGTATCCGTCACTGTCACAGAAATACCGGATGTCCTCACTGTTACGCTGTCCGACAAGGGTGTCTCTGGCAGAAATGGTGCCGCTAATGCCTTGACCTTACTCATTCGTCGCCAAACCTGAATGATGCCTCCTGCAAAGTCCCACGACAGGAGCTCTTTCTACATATCGCTTGGAGAGCACAACAATCACGACGAAGACTCGGCGCCGGTAGACCTACCCAGTCTTTGACGGCATTCCAACCAATGAGCCATGTTAGCTCGCATCAATTATGAAGCTTGGCCTCTAGGAGAGCCTTCAAGCACACGGTCCTTTCAGATTATCGTTAACCTCAGACAATTACAAATGAACTCATATTGATTACGATCAACAAATCTCGACTTGAAGATTAGTAGGCAGATAATAATGTTAGAAAGCCAAGCACAATCACCCACCTAAAAGTGCTTTTTTTATTATCTCTTCTCGTCACGCTAATTGTCTAAGAGACTCTTTGTAATACACTCACAAACCCCGGACTAATCATTTCGAGGGAGGCATTAAACCGAAACTCCAAGGTTGCTTGAAGGAGAATGGAGCTCGTGGTAACAAAAGTCTCTTGTGTTTCCTGGCAAATGCCTGAGCTCATCAATCATGGAGAACGGCTCCGAGCATCGCCACCTTGATGAGTCCAACTGTGCGTCACTCCGCCTGTCGAAAATTTGTTGTGCAAAGAATGAGAATTTCAACCAGACCCAATTTTGACAAAGGGCTAAGTTTTTCAAATCTACATCCTGTGCCGCTTTTATGAGATCCCATCTTGCCTTGTAAACATGCTTGAAAATGGGGCCATCTCCGTCGACCGTGCCTCTGTCGATCCAAGATGGGATAAGCTCTTTCGAGAGATTGAAGAGAAGTTTCGACGGTCTCATCTTGCTCCTGAAAAGTGGTACCTCGCAACACTTGGAGCCATTGTGCCAAGCTCAGAACCTCAAATGACTGGTCAATTGTACTTGTACCTACTAAGCCAAACAAAGTACAGGACGGAAGAGGAGCGGAAAGCCCTTACGCTTCGCTTCCATGAGGGCATTCTCAAGACGATCGCTCTACTAGGAATTCCAAAGCCAGCGGAGGCAATCATCTCAATATCCAACCTGGAGCCCGAGGAAAACGTGAATTTGCCAGTCAGTCGGGAGCATTGGCAGTCTGGTCCTGAGAACCACGCTCGGGGAATCGACTGGCTTCAAAGGGTATATGCTCAGAACACACCGGCTCTTTTGCAGATGTTCAGGAAGCACCGCGATTTTGCAGATGCTCTGAGCGACATCGCCTACGGGCTGTACCTGTCCGACCGTCAGATATTGGATGATGTGGATACGGAGTTAATCGCCTTGTCCGCCGTGATGGGTCAAAATCTTCCGCGAATGACATACTGGCATATTAGAGGTAGTCGGCGGATCGGAATCTCGAAAGAAGATGTCCAAATGCTCTGTGATTGTGTGCATGCTGTCGCCAATCTTTGCGGAACCGAATTGAATCGAGTTCGTGAAGTGCAAGTTCAAGAGGAAGAATTGTGAAATCTACAGCCTCAGCGTCCATGATTTTGAACTCTCAGCACAAGCAAGAAGTCCAAGGAGACTGTTGGCGCTGACACAGTGAGATGATAGATGTCCCCATCATCGTACAAGTTCCAGGGCCCCGTAATATAAGTAAAAGCGATGATCGGTCGCACTCTGTTTAGTCAGTTGTCAACAGAAGCTTCAGCCCCAATGGATCCACCACCGGGAGCTACAGCTGAAGGTTTCCACCTGACCCGTGACCAGCGACGATTACATAATTTTGCATCTCCACTCGGACTGGCTTCAACGGTGGGCACCGACTCGTGCCGCTTTGGGAGACTTGTTTACGCCATTGCCCCGCGGTGTTTAGGGTGCATGTGTACATAATCCGGACCCCCATCGAGATTTGACCCTCGACAGCATTCCACAGGGCCACCGCCCGTTCACCTTTGTTGCGGAGCACGAGTCTCCCATCCCCCTCGACGGAATCCGCGATGTCCATTACGTCGCGCAGCCAAAGCTCCTCCCCCGATATTCTAGGTCCCCCCGGCGATGCCGAGTATCTGATCTCGTCACCGATCAAACCCTTCACGGGTCGCCAGAGCTGGCTATCTCCAGCGGTCGTGAAACGCCAGAGGACCCCGGCAAAGCGGCGACGCATGACCTTGAGCCCCACGAGAAGCGCGCACTCCATCCGGTTCGACGATGTCCTCCTGCCCGGATCGCCTGCAATGAAACTTGACGGATTTCAAAAGTCGCTTTCGCCGGAAAAGCTTTTGGGACAAGAAGGGAATGTCAGTCCATGGCGTATCAGAGTGACTTTGGAAGCGACACAGGATGGAGATGATACCGGGCACTCAATCGCGTCGCGAAAGCGACCGAGACCAACAACCGTCACAACAATGGTTCCTTTGAAGGATGAAGGCAGTCCGATGAGACCGGGGACTCCAGCGACGCGACGAATTCGCATGCGCGACTCGGAATCACAACCACAGAATGGCTCGCCGTGGCCCAGAAGTCCCGGGAATACGCCGGGTCTGCTTGGCGCGACGCCGAAAAGGAGACCTGGGCAGCCGCGCAAGAATACCCCCAGACCCCAATCCGAATCAACCACAATACTTTCTGGCCAGCAAGAAGCCGAAACATCTCCAGTGTTGGAGCCCACGCCGCGAAATTACAGCCCGATGGATATTACAACTGATGTCAGCGCCAACCCCAACCGAACATGGAGCCCCATGAATTTGTCCGCAGATGGAGACTACGAGAGCGGTCCTCTCACGACAAACGAGTTGTCAACTGAATATGTAGATGTTTCCACGGCGACAAATACACATGCACAGCAGGATGCCAGACCTCGTGAATACGGCAGGCTCTCATACGATACTCCAATCATTAGCGCAACTGAACATCATTTTCTGGGCGACGACGAGGACATTCACTCCACACCGTCAAAGATTCCAACTCCAACCTGGGAAAGACTGGGCTCAGCCTCGCTATCTTCCCATCTCGCAGGTGGCGCCATCTCTCCTCGCACATATCCAACCCCAACCCCAACTTCGTCGCTGGCCGACGAAGACACTCAGACCCGAGAGCAAGCCACAGATGCTCGTGATAGCCCGCCGCCGACTGATGCCGTGCATGAACGTCAAGAGCAGACCTCAGTGGACCCGACGGATGAACATGAAGAGTTTGATTCTATAATGGAAAGTGAAGGATTCACCATGGTTTCTCTTGACACTTTGCCTTCGGCCAAACAATATGGCATAGGCTCGAGTGCGAAGCCCAATTCTGACTTTGGCGGCGCGCATGATCCGGGTCGTATTGGAGACCGATTGAAGCGAAAACTTCCCGGGCGGATCGAAAGCTTACGAGGCGATGGGCATACTACAAAAAGACCGAGTCCACTGAGCAAGGCCTTTACTTCCAGGCAGATCAGTCCCGGGAACGATTTTCTGGAAGTGGATTCAGCAACAAGGCGGCAGCAGTCATCCGAAGTGACGTATCCAGTCCTTCCAGAGATGAGGGCGACAAAGCAAGCGCTGGGTGAGGCTTGGAGTAAACCTCATATCAGTCTTCCCAGGGTTGTTCGTGTGGGTATTGCTCTTCGAGGTGTCTTTGAACCCGGAGAAGCCGGCTTCTCCGAGAGAGAGAATGCGAGTCGAAAGCGACGCCTCGAGAATGTGTTCAGCAGCTTCGATGCCCACATGCAGCGGGAGTTGCGAGCTGGTCTTGGCTTTGCGCAAGAACTTGCTATGCGTCGAGGATCAGCAACCGATAACCAGCCGGAGGCTGTTGACACGAGTGAGGATGACATGTCTCTACAAGGGAAAGATGAGCAACAGTACCCCTACCAGGCAGGTCAAATGGGGCAAAGGCAAGACTCTTTGGAATGGGACGATGTATCAGCCGAAGAGGACGTGCAAGAAGAAGAGATTCAAAGCGACAATGAGCCCATGATTATGCCTAGTGTTTCACAGCAATTCGTTTCTCCGCAAGGCCAGACCGCTGTGGCAAGAGCCTCACGTGAGCGTGAATGGCAGCGAGAGCGGGAGCAGGTCAGGCGCCAAGCTCGAGATGCGATGAACTCGGAGAGGCTCATCAGCATCGAGAGTGATGAGGCGATGGCACAAGAGCAACCTTTGGGGCAATTCAATGGTGTGGAACAACGATCTGAAACGCCTTTGAGCGAGCAGTCCTTCAACGAGGAGCCCTATAATGAACACGCTGAAGGCTTGGGTGAAGTTTCAGCATCGAGTCCGGCACAGCCTATCAATCGTGGTGTCAATCAATCGATTGAGGGCGCTGCATACGAAGATGAGAGCGACGACGACGACGATATATGGCGCCCGGAGATTTCCAATTCAAAGCTTTCAAAAGCGCCAATTTCACATACAACACAAGAGCAACAACCTGTCATGGGGGAAGCTGACTTTGACGATGAGGACGACGATGCTGGAGACATCTGGCAGCAGGAAGCCCGAGATCAAAGTAATATTTCTCATCACTCCGATAAGCAGGCCCAGGCAGACACTGTTCAAAGGTCTCCTGCTCTCTGGCAGGCAGCGGACCAGCGTCAACCAACTCACGAAGATCGCTCAAGTTCGTCGCCTGTATACGTGAATATTGAGCATCGCGATGGAACGCATCCTGTGCCTACTCATATTCGAAAATTGCGCGATCAAAATGTCGACCTCTCCGCTCTTCTCGCGGATGAAGAGACTCCGAACAGAGCCCGATATTACAATGGCACAAGCACACCGAGAGAGATGCTGAATCGCCGGCTAGCAGCTCCTCTTCAATCGGCGATGAAATCTGCGTCTTCTGCGCGCAAAACTGGCCAACGAGTTCGCCTACAGCCTATGCCTCAGTCCAGCCCCCAAATTGGGTCAGACGCTGAGCTCAGCTATTCCCCTGCTTTCAAGCCCAATGTTCCGCGACAGGACCAGAGTCGCGCGCACACGGAAGGCTTGGATGCGGATTTCGAACCTGATGGCGAGGAGACTGCCCGCGATGGACCTGCTGCAGCTGCGACACCAAGGCCTGTGCGTCATTCTAACCAAAGTGCAGAGGAAGCAACGTGGTTTCAGCGAATCACAAGTCTTACTCCCAGGTGGCTTAAAGCACCAGACCAGGATGGGGATGATAGCTCCAGTTCAATCGCAGCATCTGAAGACGATTCTGACTCAGAATTGGACCAGAGAGATGACCGAATTGGGACGGCCAATGCCGAATCTGCCCAGAACCTTGGCAAGCCGGCTGATCAGCTGCCTCTTCCAGACCGTTCAAGCCAATCGCCGTCACGATTCCTGGAAGATTCGGCCAGTCCACCGCCGAAGAGTCTCGGCGATCCTGCACATCCCGCGAAATCCAGTGGGCCACGTGCCCCCACGCAGGATGCCCGTGGAACTTCGCAAGGCAGCGAACCACGTGTTGCTCCAGAAAGTGTGCATGTCACGGGCGACTACGGAAAAGGTCATTCAGATGAAGCTCTGCATGATGAAAGTCGACAGAAGAGACCATCGAGACCCCTCCCCACGTTCGGGTACTTCTCCGATGAACACTATGAAGCCCTTCGGCGTCTTTACCAATTGGCGAAGCGCGCACCGGAACGCTTCCCGTATCACGAGGCTGCAGGGCGCGCCGAGATCATCGGAGATTGGATCTGGACCTCAGATGGCCTCCATGGAGTTCCCATCACCGAACTCCAGTTTGCGATTATAGACCGCTTTGTACATGATCTGTCCCGCGCGGATGCTGACTATGGGGGAAGTGGGCGTGTTGAGTGGACCGAGGCCGAACTTCATCGAAGACTGATCAGTATCATCATTGGCGAGCAGATTCGAGAGAATCAAAAATCCAAGACGACCCGAGCAGGATCCGTGGATATGTGGCGCTGAACCCCGGGGTTCTGATTATTATACCTGTATAGCCCTCGGTTTGCTATTCTGAACATCTGCCAGAGTCCACGGCAATGTCGGCTCGAACACCGGTCTATTGGGTGCGATTTTTCTTCAACCTTTTCCCTTGTCATGCACTTATTGCTGGTTTCTTTTTCTTTCTTTTGTCCTGTTTTTTTCTCTTGCGCTGCTCATGATTCCCACACGGTTTATTGCATATTTTCTCTGGCTCTTGAGGATTTTCCGCCTTGTTTAAGAGACTTTTTTTTGTATCCAGATGTACTCAGAGTACGGAATGGTCTGTCGAAAATAATTGAGCAGTGCACTCCGTCTGCTCTGAATTCTTGTTTATTTTAGTGAAATAATATCTCTTGAACAAAATTTTGGTGAGGGATGTAAATGCGAAACCAAAAGCTATCTTGTCCTTCCGCTGTCTACTCGGATATCGCGCTTGCCCGCCCCGTGAAATGATCCCACTCCGAACTCGACAGCCTTTGGCCACGGACTGGAATAGATGGAAGTAACTTTGGGCATCAAGGCCAATCTTCTCGCCCTGCAACGATCCACATACACCGGGCACAGTGAGCAGTGAGAGCACAGGTGCACGCCGGTTCCAGTCTGGACCAAACCTGCAGCTTTTGCTGGAGTGTTGTTCCAATCAGAAACGCCGAGTGCTTTCTGCACGCCTGACGGGTTGACCAAGTCGTACTTGGTCATTAAAACGGTCCATCTGCACTCGTTCTGAATCGCCGCTGCACGATGATTGATCCTGGGAAAGAGAAGGACCTGATTCACGTCGGTTGCCGGAAACAATGCCGGGGGGCGATTTCCCTGGATATCGTGCTCAAAGTTAAAGAAAAGTCAACTGGAGTCGAGCGCTTCTTATATAAGAGGTGAGAAAGCACTTGAAACCTCAATCAAGAAGACTATTGACTTCCAATTTGAACTTTAATTTTTTTTTGGTCCTTTCTCATATTTTTTTCTCTTATACTCTCAGACGGGGGATTTCCATGTTCAATCAACTTGCTGATGCCGGTTCTCGCAGTAGTCCAACGTGCCTTTCCTCTGGGCCTGTCTTGGAAGCGAAGACCATCCGCCGACAAGGGCAAGGCAAAAGAGATTACCCTCCAAACGACCGTTGAGCGTTTCTCCCCCTCAAACCTTGACGATGACATTCTTCATCTTGGCATGAAGAGGACCAAACTCGCCGACCCATTCTCTCTGCAATGTGACGATGCGCACAGCGTGCATGTAGCGGTGAAGCCGGGCCCCGATCCCTCCCAGCTTCCCCGTTGTCCTGTCCTCACGTCGGACAATTCCTCAAGCGAATCATTGGCAGAAGACTCCGAGGCCGAATGGACGACTCATTTGCCTGTCTCATCGAGTGGCGGCTCGTCGGCAGGCACTCGGCTAGCGCGTGTGGTGCATTGGGCGAGCATCGTTCCGAGTCGGTCAGGCTGGTCTAAGGAGCAGGAGAGGAGACTCTTGATGGCTCAGAAGCAGCTTGCTATCTGTCAAAAGGCCTGGAGCTCGGAGCAAGAATTATGGCTGGATCATGTATGTGATGGTCGCCTTTCCAATTGTCCCCTCTTTTCCTTTTCCTGTCCGTTTTTTGTCTTGTTTTGTTTTGTTTTCTGGCCCTGGGCTCTAGGGCTTCTACCCATATCTTAATGATGTGCCTGTCTCCATTCCTCCATGGAGGACCAAAAAAGAAAAAAGAAAAAAAAAAAAAACAAGAAACTACGAAGAATCGCCGTTTTCTCTAACCTCTTCTAATCTCCCATCAAGGTCCATATTCTGAGCACAGAAAAAGCAGCCCACGAATGCTTCATGCTGATGCGCACTCGACAACAAGAGGACGAACGTGTTCAATTTCGCCGGGCATGGAGAAGACGTCGGTCCACAGAGTCGCTGTTCAGCAGTGGTGAAGAAAGTAAGACGGACAAGGAGAAGAATCCTAATGCATTTCTCAATCTACGTCGATTGCAGCGCCGCGGTTGAAGCTCAGCCGGATCTGAGACTATTCAGAACCTTTCATGTCGAGGGAGAGGTAGAGTTGATGAATCGGATCATTGGTTGGATTTCTGGTAGCTGACCAGAGGGGCAGCTATGTTTTTGGATGGATAATACGTAATAGATGTATTTGAGGATATGTCGAGTTTGAGGGATCTATCGGGTTAAGTGGGTTGGTCTGGGGAGAGATGGCCTTGACGCAGGGCATGAAGATCTTTTACGTATGCACATTTACTACCTATACATGAACTCTCAAGTTTTGTATCTTTCTTTTTTGATAATATACAACAGACCATAAATTCCCCATCAGCAAAAGCAACTCTGAAACAAACTAGCCAATGACCAGCTTCATAAAGACCTGCTTTTCAATTTTACCACAAGAGGGATCACGAACCCATGACCTATTACTTTAAACAGCGCTCTACATAACGCCTCCAAGTGCGAATGGTCCACTTATAATACTATATTCCACCTAACCCCCTCCCCTCTTCACTTTCAACGCTCGCGAGGGAAGAGAGAAAACAGCAAGAGAGAGGACGCACGCACGCCATACTAGGTACTTTCTTCGAAAGATCTGGTCGAATTCAAGCGCGTATACTCTTAAATTGTTCAATAAGTCGACTGGTGTGAGGTCTACATCGAAGTCATATTTGATTCTAGGTGGAGACTAATCTAGGTATATACCTCGCTGGAGGAAGGAATCATGGATCATGGAACATGGTATGAAGTTGGGAGATTATGGATGCAAGAGGAATCAATGTGTTAGTGGTACATGCGGCGTCGAATTGGTCATTTTGGGAATCACCTTGGATTCTATCTGTTGGTCATGAATGGTTCTCTACGCGAGAGTATATTGCTGGGGGCGAATAGGAGTTTCAATCATCAATTCATCAATTTGTGTAAAAAATGTCAATCTGGACTGAAAATTGACACAAGCAAAAAGAAAAGAAAGAAGAAAAAACAAGTCATGCTCCACATGAGGTGTTTATCCTCACATTCGCCCAGAAGAAAAAAAAAACAATTCAAAGCCCAGCCATTCCTCACTCCGTCAACTTGAAACGATTCATCCAAAGATCAACGCACGCACTTCAATACTCTCCCTGGGCCGGGCCCCCTCGGGCGTCCGCGCATCCGAAAATGCCGTATGCGGCACCCACTGCGCTACATCCCCATCTTTCAATCCCCGGGAGTCAGAGCACTTGAGCAATAAACGCTCTGTACCCGTCATGCCGGACCAGTAGTACCACCGTTGGCGCGGGTTGTACTGGACTCCCATCGTTTCTCCCGTCCGGTTCGGATACCGATGCTCAATCGCCACCAGATCCGCCGGGTCGACCGAAGTCGCCGAGGCAAAGGCCAGCGGCGAGGACTGGACGGGCTCGTCCGTGGAGAGTGGGCGCCAGACGTTCACAATGCGATACCGTCCCTCCGACAGGGCCTTGGCTTCGGCGGGATCAGTGATGTGGAGGTGTACCCGGGCGAGGGCCGCCTTGGGCGTTTGGTCGACGTGGACGCGGTTCACCGGTTGTCGCGGGGAGTTGGGATCCGCACGGCGAATGGTATGGTCGAAGAGGATGATTTTGTGGGCGTCGGGAAGGTGTTGTCGGAGGAGGGATTCAACCTCGGGGTAGTAGATTTGGCGGATGGAGTCGTCGGAGTCGAAGGTGGAGTAGGTGGTGGCGGAGGGCACGTCCTGAAGAGCTTGGAAGGAGTCCTTGTCCAGATTGAAGATATGTTCATTGCCGCGGATGTCGGTCAGAAAGACGCGTTGAGTGTTTTCGCCGTAATTGTGACTGGGCTGGCCCGGAGGTGGTGATTCCACATAATTGAATGGAGTTGAGTTATCGGCCGGAGGAGCATAGAAGGTCAGTTCGGCACTGGTTGGACCGCGAGGAACATATTTCGAGTCTTTGGCGGTGGCTCCGGCCGCGATGGTAGTATTAGTATTGGTGGTAGCGGCGGTGGTGGTGGTCGTGGACATGGTGAGCTGGTGTGCAGTCGTTTCCAATGCAGGTCGGATATAGTTGTATACTGAAGCTTGAGGTTTTACAGACGCTGTGAATGCTTCGTCGACGAGAAGATAGTGGGTGTGGATTAAATCAGGCAGAATTCAGGTCTGACTGGTCGTTTCCCCACACTATTCAGTTCGATTAGTCTACTTATATATCGTTGTCTTCCCTCCGCGATTGCAATCCTGTCTTGTACCTGATGAGCTGGTTGGGGTAACCCGCGCGGGCGAATCCGATCTAGTTGGAATAGCGTCATCGTTCGCATTTGTCATCTCGGATAGAAACGCAAATCCCTCGTGGTGGACCAATGCATGATCGACACTCCGATGGCCCCATATCTCTCCGAAATCACCTCATTGATTACTGATGATTGATTTGAGATCTGGAGACGTTGCACCTGGCATGTTCTGTCCACTTGGTTCGGCGTGGACGGGACTCTCATCCTCGCTATCCCATCGGACCTCTCAGAGGGATCGTTTCCACTCGAGACGAGTCCTCGAACAGAAAGGGCTAGTGGGTAATCTGAAGCCCAGGACAGATGCATCATTAGTAAAATATTAATAGGCTTTCCTGGACATAGCCTGTCAGATCCTGTCAGCGCACACTTTCACTGCCGTCACTGGTCTCCACGGTACCAAGGTGATTATTAAGAAAATGAAACGCCGAGAGTCCGGTGGAAATCAGCCGCTGCAAGTCTTCCCGCAGTGGCAGTCGTCACGCACTTCAATTCCGCATTGAACGACAATGTCGGTGCCAGAAGAGTCCAGGAGAGTCCCGACAAACTTGCGCGGAGAACATGCCATTCTCGAGCAGGGCCAATACGTAGAAGTGCCAGCTGTGCGGACTCGAAATCATCTGTTATTACCACCTGGTCAGCTTTCGCTATGATGGTCACTGATCCATGAAATCACAACACTACGCGACACGCCTGGTTCACAACATCAAGGGACCTCGAGAGAGAGTCATTGGGAAATTCGATCAGATACTCCTGAACACAGAGAGAATCATTCATAGACAGTCACAGCTGCAAACCCCACATCTCGTGAGAGCCAAAAAGAAAAGACAGAAGAAGTGAAAAGTGACAAAGTGATGAGAAAGAGCAAGGCCCATAATTACAGGCAAAATAGCGTCAAACAAAAGACCAGATGCTGAGATGACATGCAAATCCAAACTCCGAGCCGTAACACCAAGTCCTTGTCCCCAGTCCGTTGCCCATACGTCCCCTCACAGTGACGGAAGAAAATGTGAATAAAAAGTCAAAAGCCAACGAACCCCAAAGGAGTCCAGTCGAACATGGTCTGATCTCAGCAATTCAGACCCCAAGGGAGGAACGCCGCAAATTCCAAAAAAAAAAAAAAAACAAATCAAACAATCAAAAATCTCACAGCCATCATGCACACAAGCTCCTTCATCATATTCACAGTCAATCTCACATTAGGGGAGTCCCAGGTGACACTCAGTGGTGACGCGATCGTTTCGTACTTCGTTCACGTTCCATGGCCACCGCGGGAAAGACCTCGGCCGCCGAATTGGGCCGCGCAGGCTGAAGTTGCATGCCCACAACAGCGGGGAAGTCGGGATGTAATGAGGTGAAGCGATCAGGATTCGGGGGCCGCCCATCTACGGGCTCTGAAGGTAACGGAGCCACAACGAGGTCCGTGAGAGAGGCATCGATCCACCCCCCCGGCTTGGTGCCATGGAGCCGATCCACTCTCGACAGATCATCATCAACCTCTTCACTCAACAAGGATGTCAAAGGGGGCGCGTTGCCGTTCGGACGAGCATGGTAGTTGGAGAGGACATGATAAGGCAAGGCCGGCCGCGTCGCGTTCTTATCAGCAAGATCGGCCAGGGCGCTAAGAGCGCTGTGAGCAGCCGTGCCTCGGGTGGACCGAGTGATGTGAAAGTTCTGGCTGGCAGTGCGCATCATGTCCGTGGCACTGGGAGTGCCGTTATCTTCGTGGGCCGTTCCGTCTGGGGTGTCTTCCGTTTCGGTGTTGTTGCCGTTTGTCACCGCGCCCGACCCCTGTTCAGGGCGCTTCGAAGTGGAGAAGAAGTGAACGGTGGCGATGTGAGCTTGGTTGGAATGAGCGCTCAATTCCTTATCGGTGAAGAGAGATTGAATGGAGTATGTGGGCGCCGACTGCTTCTCAACGTAGGCCTTGGATCGCTCGGCTGGGGTGGTGCCACCGGCCTCTCGCACGGGTGACCCGGGTTCTTCTTCCGGCGCCTTGCGCTTGCGCTTGTTCAACTCGGAGACGATACCGTTGCCCAGCTCGTCCAGATCCACGCGATGCCGGGTGTGACGAGTCTTCCGGTTCCCATGAATTCCTCCCGGGCTGGCCGGGTTGGTGATGGAGAACTGATTAGGGTGGAGGAGCAGGGCATTGGTATCGGCAATGTCGAGTTGTTCCTTTTCGCGCATAAGACGGGACCTCTTGCTGGAGATGCTTTGCATGAGGCGTTCGCGCAGTGTACCAGACAACTGGTTGAACTCCTCCTTGGCAAAGTGGACACGGAAGTCGTATTCACGACGGTGTCTCTCCAGGCTGTTCTGGTGCCGGTTCTTATTTGAAGAAACAAATTCCACCGTCAGTACATCGTAAAAGGGAGTACCCTGGAAACGCAGCATCGTTTGGAGAGGGGGAAGCCGGGTCGTACCATGATCTGTGCCAAGTCTGCATCTTTCTGCTCCTTGACATTGTTGATCTCCTGGACAAACTTGGAATACCAAGTGCCAGAGAGACTCGCCATCTCCTTTGCAAACTTCCCCCCGCCAACGGTCTCCTCGATCAACCGCGCAATATCCTCAGCAGAGTCCGGCAAAGGACCCGTCTGGTATGGATCTGCGTTGTTGATGAGGGTCATGTCGCATTGGAGGGAGTGCAGTTGTTGACGGAACTGCGCATCGCGGTTCTGGGAGAAGGTGGCCGTCAGATCGTGGAGGCGCTCTTGGAGAGCGGTCCGGCGCTTGTCTCTCTTGGAGGGCATTCCAGATGCACCAGGAGGACTCGCGGAGCGATTCCGAGCGGCCATGTAGGCAGGGCCGGCGCCGGGGGACTGCGGGCCAGGTGAGTAGGCCATGGAGGGAGCGGGGGTGAGAGAGGGAGGGGGAAAGTAAGAGTGAGGTCAGGCAGTAAGAAGTGAGGAAGTGAGAGATGGCGAAATCGCCGGCGCCGCAGAGAGGCGAAGTTGAAAATCTGCCAAGTGAGATCAGATGACAAAGTAATCTGACAGCAGCCAGAGATTTCAACAAAGCAGCCCAAGCGCACAGAGGACACGAGGAGGGAGAGTTCGCATGGGTAGGCAAACGTGAGAGGACGATGGGGACTCCGCCGTCTGAAAAGCGGACGCCCACTGAAGCCTTTGGTCCTCAGTCGCGTTAGCGCTGGCTGGTCGGATTAACGATCGGCCCGATCAAAGCATACACTACGCGCGGAGTGCGGACTGCGGAGACGTCAGACGACATCTTTTGTCCGGCCACATGCCTACTGGACCGATAACATACACCACAATTCCGAGCATCACTTTCGAAAGGGTCACGGAAAAGAATGAAGTAGTCTCTCACGCATGCCTGGAAGCATTCGTGAAACCACCGAGAATTGCATGTTTCTATTTTGTTCTCCTGGACTAGACTGCGCTTATTGAACCACTGTCGGAGTAAAGAGAGCCATCTTCGTTCGAGCAGCCCCTGTCGTGGGCCTGATCTGTCAGGCAACAATTCAAATCTCCAGCACATAGCGACTCTTCTGTATCATGGGTTCGGCCCAGTCTGTCTCAACCCAAGGCGACGCAAGGCGATCTTGCCGAAATCCAAAAAGGGAGCTGGAACCCATATACCCAAGAGAAAGGAGAAAATAAAACGCAAAAATGACAGTAAAGGCGACCGGACAGAGCTGACGTAGGTAGCTTTCCTGTTCGGTGGGTTTCAGCAGGGCTCCATCTACCACCGGAACGAGGTACGTCATTCGACTTCGTAGGTGGACAGTACCCAAGCACTTAGTACCGAACAGGGGCAGGGGTCACCAAATACTCAGCAGACCGTTTACCCTAGAGTGAGAGAAGTTTCCCCTCTTGGAGAGAGCCATATCATGTGCTTCAAGTTGAGAGTTGTATTTTATCTCTTTATGTCCATAATCAGGGCTTCCCATAACCGAAAAAGAAACACCGTCATATCCTTTTTGTGTCATAAAAGGGTTGAATAAACGAAACAGCATCATGGGTATTCTCGATCGTTCCAATCCAGCCAAACGGCGATGCACAAACCAAGCGCTCCAAGTGCGAGCGAAGAAGAATCAAAGCCAAAGTCAAAAAGAAAAAAAAAAAAAAGAACAAACACAGAAGAGGTCACGGAGAGAACACTCTCTGCGAGACACTGTCCACCCGAGGGCTAATATAATATTTATCACACAACTCAAGCCAGAGGCTTGACATGGAAGTGAAACGGCAGCAGCAAAGAGGGGGGAGAGAGAGAGAGAGAGGGAGGGAGAGAAAACATCACCCCGAGCCTCAGAGGGTCTATGTTGAGAGTACGAGGGATGAGAGGGGGTCGTATGCACGTCAGCCAGTCAAATAAATCAACGAGTCCGGCGAATCACAAAGACGCCCAACTCCACTCCATCTCGAGGTTCATTATCCTCGCCGTAGCGGCGTTTGCGGATGCCTTCGAAAATCTCGCCCAAAAGCATGGAGGAGGTGACTTCCTTATCGGGCATGAGGCTGTTGGCAACGCCGGTAGTGAGGGCTTTGTTCACCGGTAAGCGACGCGAGTTCTGCGAGTACAAGTTGAGCACTTCCTTGATCCGTGCCTTCTCTTGGTGAATATACCACTCCACCCAAAGATCACGGTCAAGACGAGCACTGCTCTTGCCGGCGTCAACAATCTGGAATTGAGATGACGAGGAGCTGAGGTCTTCGCACAGCGCGACGAGGTTGGCCTTCATCGTAGCAAAGTCATCCATCATAGATACCGTGGACATTTTACCCAGATATCGACCGACATCCGCCGAAAGACCATTCACCACCACCAATTGCCGGAGTAATGGGTCGAGGAGGGGTCCCAAGTATTGAGACTTGAATGTGGATGCACCCTTCTTTGTAGGGTACACAAACAGGAGAGAGCCGCCGTCCGGAGACAGCTCGGAGAGACGGTCGACCAAAAATGACGGTCGTGTGGCACAGAAGACATCTCGGTACTCCTGCGCGGACGGAGGCGGGAGATACCTCTCGAGCACGGAGATGTGAACACTATGAGGCGGTACGATAGGCATCGGAGCGTGAGAGACTTGTCGTTGAATGGGCCCGCGGTAGTCATGATAGGCACCGACCACGGCAGCGCTGGAGAAGACGGTGGCATTGAAGAGTTCGTCGGCGGCGGTGGGAGAACGAGGCGTGCTGGGAGGCGAATGGGGAAGGTCGGAGAGAGAGAATTGTTCGGGGACGGCGTGGGTCACATTGATATACGGAGACTGGCCCGGCTGAAGGTGATCGTGGACAGCGCGGACAATGGAGTAGAAGATGCTGTCGTTTCGGGGAAGGGAAACGGCTTGGTCGGAAGGTCGTGGGTAGGGAAGAGTTTGTGAGACAATTTTGACGGCGTCGCCTCGAGGATTGGAGCTCGCCAACGAAGACACTAGAGATTCGCATGAGTATCACAGGCAACAGAAAAAGCAAGCAAAGCGCGCCCCGTTGGACGTGGAATGACTCAGAAGATGGGGAGGCGCCAGGCATCTGTGGTGCAATTTCTTACCGGTGACGTTGATCCCATGGTCCAGCCATGACCCCACGTCCTGTTGTAGATCCATC
Organism: Penicillium sp. PF2412A; assembly: GCA_023626555.1. Classification (NCBI taxonomy): domain Eukaryota; kingdom Fungi; phylum Ascomycota; class Eurotiomycetes; order Eurotiales; family Aspergillaceae; genus Penicillium; species Penicillium sp. PF2412A. The sequence goes on along the minus strand of JAMAHA010000047.1, from coordinate 29,014 downwards.
TCATCGTGAGGACCAGGGCTCCCGCTCGAACTGGAGGATCCGTGAGAAGACCGGTCTGAGGCACTGCTCAACGTATCCGAACGGCCTGTCGATGAACTGTCCATTCTGGGGACCTCGTCGATCATGGCTGACGAGCCCGGCTCTTGGTGTGGATGGTCGTCAAACAGCAACATTTCTGATTTGGGGTTCCAGACGACGTGACTGTCGTCCTCGGGGGGCGTGGGCGGCAATGCGGTCGGATAATCCGACTGATACGAGGAAGGAGGTGAATTCAACGGAGACGTGGAGATGGAGGAAGAGCGAGAATGAGCCGTCAACGGTCTCGGCCCGCGAGACACGGTGGTCGACAAGCGCAGTCGAGATTCCGTCGACCGATTCCGTGACGAAGGGCCCGGAGAAGAGCCCCGCTGGTCCCAGGAGGGGAAATGCACGGCCACGCTGCTCTTGGAGAGGAATCGGGATACGGGAGATGGTCTGGTGCGAAGAGAGCCTTGGGAGGCTCGTCGACGAAGCCTCACCGGGCTTGGTCCGTCTGAAGTGGTGTCAAACGCGGCGTGAAGAGAAAAGCGACGTTCTGGGTCGGTCCTCGGGGCTGAGCGGGAAAGAGGCATCGTTTGGTTGTCTACAAGGGCAGTCGCAGGCCCGCACCATCCATGGCACTGTGGTGAATTGATCCAGTCTGTCCAAGGCGTCCGGTCGGGTGGGCGGGAGAGGACAGCAGACGGCATGGGAGGATGCCCGGGTTGAGCCGCTCTCTGGTGGGAGGGAGAGGACCGAGACAGTGAGAGGAGAGGATGGGAGGAAAGAGGGAAAAAGTGCGAGGAACCCAGGAGCGAAAGGGAAAAATGGGGATGGGGGGAGGGAGAGATGGTGAGAGAGAGGGAAGAAAGAAAGAGAGAGAAACTGAAGATTCAGGTTGAATGGAGGTGAGCTGCGACCAGGTCTTTTTTCGAAGAGTTGGGTTTCCAGCCAAGCGGGAGCGACGAGTTGAAGAAGACTGCGAGGAACAATAATACTACGGTACGAGTAAGGGGAGAACGAAACGAAATGGGAGAGGGGAAGGTGGGCGGGTGTATCAGCTACCTCTTAGATCTACGAGGTTTGCTGGTTCACGGCAGGTACCTGGTACGTGAAAAAGTCCAGACGTGGAGCAGATGGGGCAGGTTCTAGGCCCTCAGTCATCGAGTCATCGGATCCAGGTCTGGTCGTGGCCCCGATCGGCCATAAAGTGCCAGAGGCGAAGAGTATCAGGACTTGGCCCGGGTCGTCACACAGGTTCTGCTCGGTTCAGAGATGGAGAACACGACGAGTTTTAGCCTCTACTTTGTTCACTTGGATCTATGGCTTTCCAATCTTCCCTGTCGATGAAACAGTCGAAATCACTGGGTCTCCTCGGAGGGCAACCACATACAGTACATTCTACTGGTGCGCTGCCACAGTGAGTGGGCTTCGAAGTCTGCACGGTCGGCATGCATGGTTACCAGGCATCCTCGCGAGCACGGAGTAGGCGGGCAAACCAAATGGGCAGACGGAGGACTCCCAAAAAAAAATGAGAAAAAGAAAAAGAAAGGGAGAAAAAAGTGGGAAAAAGAGAGTAAGTGGAACCCCAAAAAGGAAAGGAAAGGAAAGGAGACCAAAAGGTCTAGAACAGAATACACGGTCCATGAAGAGTGGAGTCTGAGAATGAAAGAGATCATTGGCTGAATATGAGAGTCCCGCTGGGTCCCGCTGGATCCATTGGGCGGTGGCTTGCTGGACCCAAAAGGATCCCAAGTCTGGCCCCAGCTCCACTCCAGGGCGATCATCCTCCAAAAGTGGATTTACCGAGTGAAGGACTGCAGTGTGCACCCAGCACTCTGCATACAGCCATTCGGGCCACGCATTACTTGTGACACTCCGCACCACCAGTACGATGGAGTATGTAACTCTGTACCGTGTCGTGTAGTCATGGATCTGGACTCTCATTTCTGGATAAATCGGCCCCATTGCCTCGCAGCAAACACCTTAATCTACCGGTCCGCGGCTCAGAGTCTGAAGGGAGGGCCCAGAGGGGCCTGTCGACCCTCTCCGGCGGTCCTCCCATCGAGGCTTTTTCGGCGATCTGGCAGACGATTCCCAAAGAGGAGATGAAGTGTGGAACGGTCCATCGACTGCCCAACGGACATCTCATGATTTGACTTTGGTGTGACGACATAACTCTCCCTCCCCGGCCACAACGACGAGACTGAGATTTGATCGATAACGTCTCTCCTCTGCCGACAAAGTCGATCACATCGAGTCGATCCTGGACTACCAGGGGATGTCTATCTGTCCGGATGGTGGAAAATGCGTTCATCGTCCAGGTTTCCCTGTCGACCTCCCCGGCGTGCTGAAACGCAGGTCTCGGATGAGGAGATCGGTGGACGTGGATCAAACACGCCCGAAATGGATGACGAGACGAACATTGCGGCTCATGGATCGTACATTCTGATCCTCTCCAAGCCCACAACCGGGGTAAGGGTTTACACCATTCGGAAATGTCACGGGCAGTCTCATTAGCGACCTTCTAAAAGTCAGCCTCGTTGAAGGGCCCCCTGTCTATAACTCTGGTACTTTACGATGAGCCTGGCGGCAGTACAAGTATCTAGCCATGAATCTGTGGCATATACATGGAGATTTACACTGTGAGGATACAACTGAGGGGGGAATGAGCGTCGCCGGGGATCTTGACAGAGTGGTAGTACGAATTTGTCCACGTGAGGTGCCTCGAACAACCGATCTTGTGATTCCAGTCCTGGAGTCTCAGTCTCTCGTCTTCCTCGTCTTTCTCATTTTCGTGCACCTGCCCCCACGTCTCCCGCTGTCGTCGAAACTTACCTCCGTCACGTCGTGGATGGCTCCAAACTCTTCTGGGCTCTTCGGGCCTCGACTGGGGACAGTACGTTTCCGGCCACGTTGGGCCGTGTTGCCACTGAGGGGTCGGTACGGTTGGAAGTTGGCTCGGTCACCTCCTGCCCAGAGACTGCCCGGCTGCCCGGCTACTCGGGTGAACATCCACCACAATTGGCTGTGAGTGAAAAGAAAAAGAAAACCCGCATCCAATTCCGACGCAACCCCTGGAACTGCCACATTTCAAACTGAAGATCGAATTCAGATTCCGCTGGTAGTATCCAGGAGGTTGTGACAACGGGAGACGAGCTGATCTCCTCGGAGTTGGGGTACTGGTTAATTTCCTCGGTGCGGCACCGTAAAATCCAAGACAGTACTAGACAACGCTCGTAGTCATCCACGAGAGACCATGAGTACTGTGACCAGTGACTACTGACTACTAGAAGTGACCGATCCGATGATGTACCACTATCTATTTACTCTGTCTTGACTAGTACCAAGGGACGGGGAGCTTTTTCAGTCCTCTTGTTGTGCCTGTTATCGTTGGAGGGGTTTGGTTCTTCTCCCCGCACGGGTTCAGCAGACCCCGATGATCATGTGCCAGTCCAGCATATCATCCTCCCGTCCTGGCTCACGGCGACGGTGCATCAAGCCCATGTCCTGTTTGGGCGCCCCGCAGGTCCATATCTGTGATTATCATTCTCTGTGTTTTGTCGCGGATGGAGATTCGGAGCTTCCCACTTTTCTTTTTCCCCTTGAATTGTGGCATTTGACAACACTTGACCGAGTGGAACATTTGATTACTTCTTTGGTCATGTGACCTGGCCCCTCCACCCCCTCTACTTGAAATTGATCTTCTGCTGGGAATCGCTGCATTACCATGATTGGTCCCCAATTCGTTCATGAATCGAATGAGAAACCAGAGGCGGGATCTGACAAGGACGATTTTGTGTTTCTCACGGGTTGGATCTGAAACGGGTCCGGAGATAAAAAAGGCTGACGACAACCATTTGGACTTTGTCCCAGACCCCGTGCTCCGCCAGATCTGACCCGCATGTCTCGTTGGTGTACGTATACATCCAAAGTATGTATGGCTGCCAGGCTACTCATCAATCAGTGACCAGTGATCATTGACCAATAATACGATATACGATATACCAGGCTGGCGGGTCCTACTATCAAGAGTATCTCCCATCGCTCTCTCTCTCTCTCTCTGATCATCAGCAGGACATGGACCAGTTTGGACAGAAAGGTGATTTCCAGCCGTCGGGTCCGGACTTTGAATCCGCGACCGTGTGCAGGACTGAAGCCTGCACCATCTTATCTACCATCCATCATCTTCCCAGTTTTAAGTTTCCCTCAAAAAATACACAGTCGGGCAAGAAGCCCCGACTGACTGACCTCAATTGCAGACCACGTAGAGACACCCATACTACAACCTCAAAAACTCTACTCTACACTCCAATATAATCTAGTCCTCCTCCCAGACGTGGTACCAGTCCCTACCTACACATCACACTTGGCACTCCCGTCCCAGCCCACCATTCTTCACTCACATCAATAAACCTCCCTCTCCTCGAGTCCTTCTCTCGTCTCCATTCAGACCTTCAATCATCTAGAATCAAATCATGAATTCCTCATCCGACCAAAGGAGAGAAAAGAGACATCAACATGCCCATGTCTTAATGTAAAAATAAACCTCGTATAAATAGAAGTATCCACATGCCATTCTTCCTTTCCGTCTGTGCCCCCGCCTACCTCAATCAACCTGAGAATCTTTTTCAACGCCTATGAATGTCCGTGCTCCCAAGCGCCCCATCCAATGGATCATCAGAAGATGTTGAATATCTAGTGATTTTCTCTCTCTCTCAAAGTGAAAGATTAAATAAATTAGGTCCAAACTTTACAGGACCCCTTCACTTCCACCTATACAACCCCAAGGTTCAAAACACGTCCTCGAGGATCCATCATGGGGGGGGGGGGACTTGAAAGTCCCTTGTCATTTCCACAATCCACCGAATGAAAAAAAAAAAAAAAAAAAAAAAAAGAGAAAGAGAAATGGGGGGGGGGACCTCCAACCAAACAAAAAAAAAGTTTCTCATCTAATCTCCAGACATATCACCACTATCATTGGTAGATTATCTACGCGGCGGGGGACTTGAGTCTTTGAAAATAAATTAAATTGACAAAGCATAATCTATTGCAATGTAATAGACCGGATTGAAGGTGGGACGATCAATCACAATAGTTAATTTCTGACACTTTGACAGTCCGGCGGGGGGCTGGATTGTCATTGGAAAGGTTGAAGGTGTATTCAAAGACTTGGGTTGATTCTTTTGGCCGGGGTGGATGGACGGGGTTTCAATCTGGATATGTGAGTTGACGTGATAGGATTTGATTGCTCTTTCTATAATTTACAGCGTTCAATCATCACTCACCTCGATATGGATGGATTATGATATACCTATGCCCCCTCCCCCTCCCCCTCCCCCACTTTCCCCCAAAGATGATACGATCGATATACCGTGCACCCATCTTGATCCTCATATTCCAATAGATCCAGATATTGAGCTCCCCCCACCGCACCTCGTCCCCGTCCTTCCCTTTTTACCTACTTACTTACCTATAAACAGAATCAACCGGGTGCTACTAAATGTACCACATAGCATATACACTATAGTATACCTCCCCAATAGAGGAACCTCCCAAAACAAACTATCACATATACCATCCAACCACCACTATCCAATACTACCCTACCCGACACACTTCCCCAAGACTTTCAATAAGTCCAGGGTATACCGACATCCCCCTCCTCCACTGCCCACCCATCGACAAATACTAAAAACATCCATTGATCCCTCATAAACCCGATAACTCAAGGTTCCAAGTCCCTACCTAGTGAACGGCCCCCGTCATCAAATCCCCCCCCCCCCCCCCACCCATTGAAATCCAACCCGATAAACCTTCCATGGACCACCCACAAGAAAAATGAATTTAAAAAAAAGAATTTGGAGGTGGCGTGTATCAGATATAGTACATTCTAGTCTTTCCCCACTCCATGTCCGACATCCATAGCAGTATCTAACCTCCAGCAGGACGGGGAATCTTATATGTAAGTGCCCGGACACGCACACGCGGATAAACTGGGCGTGATAATGGAGGGTGTCAATTGAATTTGAAAAGGCTAGACGGGCGCGTGAGTAGATGCTATTAGATTGCGAGTTTGGAATTCTTTTTTGAGGGGGGGGGGGGGGGGGGGGACAAGGTGGGGTTTTGTGGCAATGTAAAGGTGGAATTAAAAAAGTATATTCGTGTACAATCAAGATCGAGATCAAGATGGAAACTATTCCAGTAGCCGTGGTAGGTTGGAGCTGGGGTTTTAATCTAATAGAGGTACTGTGTATATGTATCCCCATGTGGGGTATTTACACCGGAGGAGGTACAGTATAAGAGATTGATTAATTAGGTGGGGGAGTGAGGAGATGATGTACGTTGATGAGAAGATTATCATACGGGGGATACGAGATTCTTGTTTCTTGCCCGTGCGGATTGACCTGTCTGCCTAGCTAGGGATGTTCTCTTGATATTCTGCAGATATTGTCATGGATTTTTTTTGGGAAGGGGGGGGGGAGGGGGGGATTTTGTAATTGAGTTCAAGTTGGTTATGAAAACTTTGTGGTTCTAGTCTTAGAGAGAGCGAGGGCAGTGAGTGGAAGCCCTGGGTAAGTACGGGCTGGGGTCGGGCTTGCTGATCGATTCTGTCTACTGTGCAGGTGGTGGTTGGTAGACGATGTTGCTTGATAACCGAGGGATATGATGGGGATGTTTATTCCACGGTTTTACATCTTCATCAAAACCTCTGGTACCCGTGAAGAATATACCTACTCACTGCATCCACCGTCTATGGAGAAACATAATGGTGGTCAACTATCTCAGATCTCTCTCATTGCGTGTATTATGAATTGAGGTCTCGAGGGCACGGGTACTCTAGGTGATTGTTGGGATTCATCGATGCCCGAGGAGGAACTGGAGAGGTGGACGCAGCACCCGAATAAGCACTTCTATTTTGAAATTAAGACTGGACGAGGTGATGGCAGAACTAAAGTGGTCTTGTATAAATTGAGATGTTTTCATAGATTCATCATATAAAATGTGAGGTAGATTGAGACATGGCCTGCTCTAGACAAGATGGACCATGCTCTTTGATACTAATGATAATGACCTGCCGCATGCAGGGCATCTGTAGCTTTAAGCACGCAAACAAAAATCAAGGTGCAATGCCGATATGCTCGACCGAGGGCATGGTGCGACCTCCTGTGACAAGTAGCAAAGTTGCGACAGTACAGGACGCTCATCCGGTGCGACCGGGGAGGCACCCTCGAAGAGTCGTGGGGGAAACCACATTGCCCATTCGGGCGGCGTTGGAATGGGCTCCTTCTCGTGAGAGAGAAAGGGCTGGGCACTGCTGCGACCACCTGGAGAGCCTTGTATCAATGCAAGTTGAACATCATCGGCACGGTCGCACAGGCGCCCTTTTGGAGCGTTGCATGGGCGACGAAAGCTTGCACCCTTTTGCCTCTGTCGCCTTGTTGGGCATGGAACCCGAATCCACCCAACAAGCTTTGCATCGATCTCATCAAATCGACAAGCGCTGGCATCCAGAGGAGGGAGGGGGGACCATCAATCTGGGTGGAGATACACCGAGTCGGAGAATGCAAGGATGCTCTCGGGAGCTGCTTCTGTGTCGGCGAGTTCTTGCACGACCGGTCCACCAAGCACGATGGTAAACAATTTGTGGTTGTGAGCCCGCAAAAATTTAATCAATAGAAGAGAGACATTGTTGAATGCCTTGTTTTCCATTTTCAACGTGAAAACCCTTCATGAAGTCATGGAGCGGCGGCGTGACTGAGTGGCACCATTCGATGCCAGGGGCTGCAGCTCTCGAGAGCAATTCCACGAGTTCCAGATGAGAGACGCCCGGTACCGCTGCTCTTCACGGCTCAGACGCAGCTGTTTGCGAGCAAAGCTGGACGGCTTCAACGGGATGGTGCAGGTGGATGCAGCGGACCGCTCCCCCACGGCAGACGTCTTGGCCAAGGAGGGCGTTGTGGTGGGGCTGTCGAGCGTGACGCGCAGCTCGTGGCACTGTCGCACGAGTTGCTGCACCCCGTCCGCCAGACGGGCGGCCCGTTCTTCAATCTCGGGCCAAAAGGCATCCCCCCAAAAGGGATCCTCCCGCACGGCGGTCTCGAGGGCGGACAGCCAGCAGTCGAAGCCGGAGCGTGGACCGGCCAGCAGGGCGGCCACCGTCACGAACCGAATGGTGGGCTCGGAATGCAGGACATGCAGCACAATACAGGCCGGGCATCGTGCGGTCAGATACCAGTCGTGCTCCTCGGTCAGAATGCACGACAGCCAGGCGAATGCACTGCGGGCTTCCCCCTTGAAGGCACGTTCGGGTTCGGTTCCCTTTTTGGTGGGTAGGAGACGGGCGGCAATCTTTTCCGCCTGGTGATTGATGAGGAAGAGGGGCACGAGCAGAGTGTGAATCATGTCGCGATGCAGGCGGAAAGATTCCTGGTCGGCGGAGCTGCATAGATGACGATGATCGGCGCAGAAGCTTGGCCCTTCCATGCCGCACTCCTGGCGACGGAGCTGTTCCCGCATGGCGCGAAAGGCTTCATTGCGCTCTAAATGGAGCAGATCATGACTGGAGACCCGAAAGGGGGAGGTAAATTCGTCATTGGACATGGTGAGTCAGCGATCGGGGAGAATTCCGATCGTCGTCCAGGATGGGGAATTGACAAGGTGATGGAAAAGCAGCTGGGGCTGTAAGGCAAGCCGATGAGAGCAGCAGGGGGGGGACGGGTTTTATTTTCCCAAATAATTCCAAGTGTCGTTATAGTGGAATGAAGAGTGATATTGGCGAGGTCATAGAATCATATCGATCACACAATGACGCGATCATAGGTCCATCTGCAGAGGCACCTCAATTGGATTTGTTGGTGGATTGGAGGGGAGAGGACAAGTCCGGTCGGTGGTACTGAAAGTCTGTACGTCGTCGATTCCTGACAGGCCAAGGGGGGGAGGTCAGTCCGGGTCACGGTACGGACGGTGGGATGGTGTCTTGGGTTTCTCAAAAGGGCTCCAAAGGGTATGAGAGATTGTAACGCTTTTTTCCGTCGCCGGATGCGGGCAGTGATGTTTATAATAATCTCGCACAGTCCCGACATCCTCATCGGCCATGGCCTTGGAAAGGGGGCCCCCCTTTACGGGAACGTCATGAGAACAAGCACGTTCCTTTGGGGGTGCAGATCGAAGCGTAATTTTGTGTTTGGAGGGGTCCAGCTTGGCCGAGAGAACGTCCTCGTCCTGCCCATTCAGGTCAGTTCAGGGTCAAGGCGGTTGATCTTAATGAAGATGAGACCCACGGCTGACGAGCACCATCGACACGTCTGGACGCTGATAGGATGTGGAGGAGAAGAGGAGGAGTCAGTGGAGTAGACTCCATCGAGGCGAGTACGGTGGACGGGTCTGGACTCCCCCCCCTGAGGGCACTTTCTCAGTTTGTACGTGTTCACCTTGTCCGTTGGGTTGGTCGCTTGTTCTTGGAGGAGAGGATAAGAGGGCGGCGACCGTATGATTGGTCTCGAGGGAGTCGCGGGTGTCCCGCACTCCCTGCCAGGCAGTGTGGGTGGAGCCGGACACGAAATAGGCGGTGGCTTATTCACCAATGAGAAGGGGGACTGCTCTCGTGCCCTCGTGCCTTTGCTGGCCAGTCCGATGGCGCCCCCCAGTACTTGAGACTCGAGGAAGGATGACATAGTGACGCGAGTCACTATATGTCACTCCTGCGGTGAGAACCAAGCAATCACCAGTCCACCCCGGATGGTATTCGAGACGTTGAGAAGAGTTCCATGTGCCCCTGAATCGAGACGAGAGAAAGGTTGGACCCTCAAATATGGTTCCCCTCTATGTCCTGGAGTCCTCTGGTGGCTCAGTCCTGTCACCGTGATGCTTCGGAGAGAAATCTCTCCTCGACGCGCCGACGACACACAACCCAGCGCAGTACAGCGGGTGCATGGAATTGATTCTCAGCCTCTCTTGTCCGCGTGGCCGGTGCAATGATCGACCACCACCCTGCAGATGATGGATTGCCCCAAAGCGTACCCGTTGGAGTCGTCGATCACTACTAAGTACTGGACGACACCCGCTTCAAGGGTACCGGTGCCAGGTCCTGGAAGATATGTATCACTATACTGAATGTACTCGAAACCTCACCCCATGAAAGAGACTGTCGCCACGTCTGATATGGCCATGGACACGCTGTCACGGCGGCACTGCCCGGTGAAAGTGTGCTCTAGACCTCTCCCCCGAGCAACGCTTCCGCGGAGCCAATTGTCCAGACCAGTCACCATCAAAAGAAGCTGGTCATGGGAATCACCGCCTGCATGGGAGCAAGGCCCGAGAGGTCACCATGTGCCTCCCAACCAGTGACCCCGACAGACTCATTGCGGCCCAAGATTACTCCCATCCCCTCCCCGCGGTGGTGAGTGGCTTTGTGGCGACTGAGTCGGTAGATTCGGTACCTCCCTAGCTAGTACTAGTGCCTCGGTGTCGAGGTGTAACTCGCGGACTAGAGCTTGTCTGCGCCGATAGCTTATTAGCTGCTCCTCACGACGACTCCACGAAGGTGCATTTGGGCAGGACCGGCACCTCCCCTCTCTTTCCCTGCGCATCGGGATGGCGCCCAACATGCAAGATACTTTATCTCACCCGCTCCGGTGAACGGGTTCCGACCTTGCTCCACAGATTCTAGATTCGAGGCCGCAATCAAGGTCAGTCCGAAGGTCGGCGAGACCAATGGCACGGCACACCCAGATCAAGTGACGGCCCTTCTGGCGTGTTCTGTTGAGCGATCGGGAAGACGGATAGAGTTACGAGAGATTGTTCCCTGGGCCAAGCATCTCCGCACTAAGGTTCCTCCAGATTTCGCATAATTTCACCGACGGTCGGACTCTGGCTTTGGGCACTTTCCCCTCCACAGTCTGAGATCTGAAGGACACAATGGTAGAAATCTTTGGGAAGTATTCCGAACTGATAATCCCATGATGCAGCTGATCCGATCCAGGTGGCGTAATATTCCATGTTGGACAGTACTCCTGCTACTCTTGCATTCTGTAGGAGTTGAATGTGCTTGTGGTCCATCCGTGAGTGTCATGGATGTTCCATGCCAGGGAGCCACTCGGCCCTGTGGCTTGGCGAGGGGAATGGAATCACGGTACCTGTCGGCATTTACAAAATCATGTGATTCCAGGTGAACCCAGCGCTTGGGTGATGATTACTACGATCTTAGGATCCAGAGGAGTACATGCGTTGCCAGAGCTATCAAAGTACAGTCCCCTAACTCACATGCCACCCTCATACACTGCACAGGCGAACCAACTCTTTTGGCGGCAGGAGTGAGAAATAATTTCCTCAAGGTCGTGATGCTTGTCAAAAGTGAAGCTTGTTTTGGAAGAAACGGCAACTCCAGATCCCTGGATCGTCACATACCAAAAGAAAGTCGTCTGTTGCCTTCGTTCTGATCCCCAGGCGGCCTGCCTTGAATCTACAAGCATCCATAGCGATGATCAGTCAATCTGCCAGCCGCCTGGGTATCGAGTTCTTCCTGGGCTCGGACCGTCAGCACACCAAGCACGATAAGCGGCTCCGATTCTGGCTCATTGTCAACGCCAAGTTTTAGATCTGCGATAATGCCACTTGATGAACCCATTACAGAAAACTCCGACCGTGGTCCAAGTGAAGTACCTCCCTCGAAGATCATGGTATCACCACAACCCGACCGCAGACTCGATCGACGCCAGGTCCCGGCGCACCGTTGAAGCCTTGCGGAACCACTGGCCCACAACAGCGTAAGAATGCTGCATCCCGTCCTTCAGAGTCGGTCAGACACGAACGCCACTGTGGTGCACAGAATGAAAAAGAGGTGAACAGGGCAAATCTCGACAGTCTCCATGGACAATATCAATCCATGCTCCAGAGTGTCTCGTCTTTAGATTCCAATGTAGGAAGTTCTATCCCCCCCCCCGTAGGCACGTACATGAACCTCACCTGTCCATCCTGAGAAGCATTTCGATTGATCGAAGGCGCCGGTCTTGGCTTCCCGCTTCCAATCGCGCTGGAGTGTGCTTTTCCCCCGGAGCTCCACCATGGCGTCTTGTCGCTGCTTTTCAACGGCAGCCGATCGTGGTGTCTTCGACCTTGACATGAAGGTCAGGTGTGCGCACATGACCGCCTGTGAATACCATGATCCTGATGCGTCTCCAAAGCTTCCACTCTCTCCATCTCACTCCTTCTCATCCTCTCCTGTTGACCCTGAAATAACCATCCCTCCCCCTGGTGAATTCCAGCGCTGAAACTCCCTTGGGAAGCAGAGGCCATTGGCACGCTAGTGGGATAGTGGCCTTCTCCATTGGTCCAGCATGCGGAGATGGAATCCCCACGCTCTCGCGTCTCAGCAAGCAATGTGCTGTACCTTCCAGGTGGACTGAGTCCGACTGAAAGTCGCTAGCAACGATAGAGAACCTCCAGCTGGGGTTGACTGCCAACTTCCAACTTTCTGATGCTTGAACAGTAGCGCTATTGGATGGTCCAGTGTGAGTTTCTGACTGTTCCTGAGACACGTTCAACTATCGGACCACTTGCGCTCTGTCCTCGAATCCACGCGCCCACCCATTCTCTCCGGGTCGCTCTTTCCACGTCCAAACAAATCTCACGCTCTGCGATTCCTTGTTTGTCTGGAACGGGAGTCGCAAACACCGTTCCATTGTTTTTCACTTTTCGACTGTTTTTGGGATCTTCTACGTTGCACAGTCGCATCCGTTCCTGACAGGCATTGTTTTTCTTCCTCTCCCGCCCTTTTCTGCCTTCGTTTAGATCCTCGTGGTCTGCATTTGTGTTGGAGATGTTGTCCTCCATTTCGCTCTCTGCGATCCCGTTCGTGCTGGCTGGCCTGCAAGCGGCGACCGTCAATGCTGTTCCCACGATTTCCGCCGTCGGTTCCAAATTTTTCTATGAAAATGGCACCCAGTATTACCTCAAAGGTAGGATGATGCTTTGCGAACCCCACTCCCAATGGCGCGGAAACCCATCGCCCCAGGACCATCGGTTGAAGGATCTCTTATCTGACTGGAAAACGATAGGCATCGCGTATCAATTGAAGCCCCATGATCCGCTTATCGATACTGCCCAGTGCAAGCGCGACATTGTCCGCATGTCCGAACTGGGCGCCAATGCCATTCGAGTGTATCATGTGGACCCCAGTGCCGATCACAAAGGCTGTATGAAGGCGTTTGCCGATGCGGGAATCTATCTTTTCGTCGATCTGGATACCTTTGACACCCAGATTGAGCAGGTAAGCATCACCTGCGACCGTCACGCGAAAGGTACGACCCGTGTGAAGCGCTTTCTAACCCCCAAACAATTGATAGACCTCCCCCCAGTGGAGCCAGTCGCAATTCGACGCTTTCAAGGAGGTCCTCGACGAGTTCCAGCAATTCGATAACACGGCAGGTGTCTTTGTCGGCAACGAAGTCCTTACAACCGCTAATGGCTCCCATGCCGCGCCCTACGTCTTGGCCGCTGCCCGCGACATCAAGGCATATCGTGACCAGAAAGGCTATCGTGAGATTCCCGTCGGATACTCCGCGGCTGACATCGCCGAGCTCCGACCCATGCTCCAGAATTACTTGGCTTGCTCCCAAAACGCATCGGAACGCCTGGATTTCTTCTCATTGAATGCCTATGAGTGGTGCGGCCAGAACACCTACGAGGGCTCAGGTTACAACCAGCTGCAGCTGAATGCTTCCTCCTACAATATTCCCATCTTCTTCTCGGAAACTGGCTGCAACACCGCCAAGCCGCGGAACTTTGGTGACCAGGCTGCCATCTTTGGCTCCAAGATGGCTGGAACGTGGTCCGGTGCGATGATCTACGAGTGGATTGAGGAGAGCAACAACTACGGAATCATCAGTTATGGGCCTTCGGTTGACCCTGCGACGGCCACGGGTACCAATGTCGAAGATGGCTTCACCCGCCAGGGCACGCCGACCCCCGTGCAGCCCGATTTTGATAACCTCAAGGCTCAGTGGGCGACACTCAGCCCCACGGGAGTGGCGCTTTCCGACTACAAGAAGCAGACCGGGTCCATCTCGCCCATGGAGTGTCCTTCCTCGACCTCGAACGGCTGGGCGGTTGACCCCAGCTCCCCGCTCCCGTCGTTGGGCCAGACGTACACCAAGCAAGCCGAAGGGGCCGCCAACAGCGCTGCCACCCAGACGGCCAGCTCAGCAGGGACCAGCACCGGTGCCAGCTCTAGCACCACTTCCAATGCGGCCAACCCTGCTGGACCCCATGGTTCCACGGTTCCTGGTCTTCTGCTGCCCATCTCCCTGCTCCTCTCCGCTGGTGTGGGAGCCGTTGCGTTGTGGCTGTGAGAGGTGCCCTGACGACACGCGCTCGGGCAGATGATGGCACACTGATTCTTGTTGTGTCTTCCCAAAAACCCCCTCCCTTCTGTATCAACATTCATGTGTGCATAGTCATGGGGATAGAGAAGAGCCTGTATTGATTACGACCATAGAAACCGACCTTCTTGATAGATTACAAATGCACTCGCAGACGGGAACTGCGCACTCTGTACCGTTTCTCCAACAGGCCAACCCCTTGAATCAGATCCGAGACTCCAATCGCGATAGGCTGGAATGGTGTTGCTCTCAGCACGAGGGGTCAGTTGAAGGAGCCTAGGAGCAACCTTTTTGCAGAACTGCTCAAAGAGCTTGGTTATCATTGACTCTTATCACATCTGCCACCACCATGAAGCTATTAGGTCTTTCAATCGACTCCTAAAGACGACCTCACAAAACGAGCGACTCTGCCATTCCTCAGACGCTCATCTCCAATCGCATTCGACCAACTTTAGTATGAACCCAATACGAGATCCTAACCCTTACCATCCATCCTGGAAGAAAACCAGAAATTGAAAAATGAACAGAAAGGAAAGAGCTCACAAATACTGCCATCCCCCCCCCAAAAAATGAATAAATAAAAAAAAAAACCATGCCAACAACTATAATCAATCGTCCTCGTCACATGTCCAAGTTTGACAAGACCCTCAAGCATCCGCCACGAGCACGAGGGATAGGATTTCCTTGAGCCTTGATATAAATCTGACCATCTGGTGAAAGGAATATCTTCTCTTTTCCCACGACGAACAACCACGGTGTAAAGTCCGCCGTCTTCTGAAGGTTATTTGGTGGGGGTTTTGATACCGGGTCCATCCTCGTTGGTCTCGCTGTCACTGCTTGTGCAGGACAGACCGAATTCAAACCCGGTGGAAAGGAGCGATGAGAATGATAATGAGGATGCAGCAAAGTCCGGAACCGAGGTGTCATCATGACCACGTGAATAAGGACGAGGGTTGCCAAGCTCAACTTTACCCTCCACTTTATACTCTGATGATGTCCTTCTTCTTCTCCTGCTGGTCCTCCTTCTCCTTCTTCCTTCCTGCTTTCCCCTCTCCTCTTCCTCTCGATCTCCATCCCCCTCAACACAATGCAACCTCAGCCCCAATCCCGAACCCCTACCACTCTCAGCCTCCCTAATCGCCGACGCAAATCCCCTCTTCACCCTCCGCGCCGACGGTCTTTTCTCCGGCTCCGCGGCCAACATTGCCCGTAGCACGATGAGCATGCGCGGCACCGCGTGAAATGCCCGATCACTGGGCCGATCACGACGACAGCGCTTCAGTGCATCGCCCTCGAGCAGGGTGATCCAGCTTTGAATCTGGATGGCGTTGCGGGATAAGTGGAAGGAGGCGTCTGCCATGCCGCCGCCTCGGCCGGCGGAGCGGTTGCGAGCGGCACGGTGGGATGTGAAGGCGGAGAGGCTACGTTTGCAGAGGTGGGTGAGGATGTCGAGGGTGATTGCTGCGAGGGAGAAGACGTCGGATTGAAAGGGGGTGGAGGTTGAGGTTGATGAAGAGGAGGAGGTCGATGTGGTTGATGTTCCTGGTCTGGTTGCCTGAACTAGAGGAGATGATGACGAGGAGGAAGGAGATAAGGGAAGAGAAGGAGGAGAAAGAGAGATGGAGAAGGAAGAATCTGCGGAAGAAGATGTAGATGTGGAAGATTTGGATGATGTGATGGATGGAGTGGATAGGAATGCTCGGGATCGGCTCCAAAAGGCACTGCGAGACTGAGTGGTGGTGGACAGGGTATCGGTGCCGCCCAAAGTGGATGCAGCATATGCAGAGGAAGAAGAAGATGCAGAAGAAGAAGACGCGGACGAGAAGCCCAGAGAGAATCGCGAGGGAGATCGAGAGAGTCCGATGCGAATGACGGTGCCCTTGGAAGCGGCTGAATCCGGACGAGGACCGTCGGGAGACGATGAACGACTCTCTTGGAGAGCAGAAAGAGCCAAGGGAGAGGGCTTTTTGCGTCGTCCGGTACGGCCTCCGGATGGAAGTAGCAGAGTATTGTTGGAAGAGGTGGATTCCATGGCCGGTCCTGCGGCTGTTGTTGCTGCTGCTGTACGTGCCCAGCGTTCTGGCGCCGAGTACTGATATGCTTCAAGGTCATTGACCCGTGGGGGTGCGAGTAACGAGTCCAGCGCCTGAAACTGACCCAACAGAATATTAAATCTCGAGTCCACCAGGACGTTGGTCGGACGAATGGCCGTATGCGCGTAGCCTTGCGCATGGAGCCATGCCAGCGCCGCGGCAAGACAGTGCGGCCAGGAGATCAAGGTCTGCCGGCGAAACTCTTTGGACTGCCATTTGGAGAAACTGGGCGGCTCGTCCGCGATGAAGCTGTGAAGCGTACGCTCGGCTTCCGCGCCGGTGAACAAGACGCACACCGTATCGTCCACGAAATACGAGGCATAAACGGACACGAGATGCGGATGCGCCAGGCGTCGCAACGTGCGGATCTCTTCGAGTACCTCAGTCGCCGAAAAGAAGTGCGGCGCGCCACCAACTTGGATCTGAGTGCGCAGGTACATGCGACATACCGTCCCCGCGAGAATCACTTGATCTGCGGTATCATCACGGCCTTGGATGCTCGTGCTGGTGCTGATGCCAGTCGTCGCGCGGGCCACTTCCACAGGGACCCCTTCATTTGGTGTATAAACGACATGCTCGCCTTGCCCGATCCCACGAACAAGATACCGCCATTGGGTATAGAAGAATTTGGTCTCGAGGGCAGCATCGGTGGCTCCCATCGGCGAGAGACCCAGTCGATGCACATTCTGTTCTGCGATCGGAAGATCGTCATCGTCGCATGACTCGTCCACCAGAGCGAAGATGCGATCGGGAATCCCGATGGCATCGAGGATCAGAAACAAACGGCCTGCCTTGAGCAATATCCATTCCATGTAGGTTTCGCTGGTGAGCCCTTCGCCCCATCGTGGAAGGTCGAATAAGCGCGGGACATTGTCTGGTTGCAGGCGGCTGACGATGTACTTGGTATCGAGGATGGCTTTGATGCGACCCTCGGGCCACCAGACCGAGGTATGTTCGTGATGCTCGGGTGGCGACCCCATCTTGGTCAGGACATGGTTCTTCATCAACCTTAGCGGTTCAGCGGTCAATCGGTATGGATCTAGGATGTCCAAGTAGAATTACTGAAAAGGATAATGCGAGGAAGACGAAGAAGGAGAGGGGAAAAGAGAGGAGGTGAATCTGCTTGATCTACCAGGAGTGTCTTTTCCTGTTCAAAGTCACGGTCAATTCTGCCATGAATCAGATTGAGGAGAGCAAGTCAGATCCGGGAACTTCTCCGAGGACTTATGAGCCAAGAGACATTTTTTTCTTCTTTTTCAAAAATTTTTTTTAAAGAAGAATTAACATGAATGAAGAGTAAACCATGTCATCACCATCTCTTCCGTTCACTTTTCTTCTCAGAATATCAAACGGCCAGCCACGTCTCTTTTTCCTTTCTTTCTCTCTCCTTTCCCTTTCGTAAGGAGGAGTGGGGAAAGACACTCTGTGCTCCGTGACGACAGTCACTAGTCACTAGTTCCTACAAGCTTCATGCAGCAAATAGTACACACTTGCAACGGTCGATGCGCTGACTGGCTGAGAAACGAGGGGCTTATCTCGACGACCGACAAAGTGGACGACTCCGACAGGGACACTGACCATCACCACGGCAAGGGGAGCTCGGAACTCATTGTGGAGTTATCTCTCAATAGTTTGAAGTTAGAAGCATAGGGTTTTTCTTCTTGATCCGGACCATTTCTCTTCTCATCCAGATCCTGATGGGATCTTGTGTACAGAGGACATCCCATACAACCAAGTACTGTGCCTAGGATCGTATACTGAACGAGTCTGTGAACTCAGGTTACTGTTGAATACGTATTTCAGCCATGTTTGTATCTTCATGTTGAACCTCGAAAGTTTCTATTCCCCCCCCCCCCCCCTCTCTTTTCCTTTTCTCTTTATTTTGTTCCTAGATGACTGTATCCTTGGTTCACTGGCCGAAATGGGTCGTGATAGAAGTACCAATATCGATGCACAACTGCAAGTAGCGCTACCTGTGCTACGACTGTACTTTACACCTCGTCGCAAAAGAAAACTCCAACGATATCTCCCAAAGGAGGAAACCCCAAAAATAAGAAGAAAATGTGACAGGTCGCGTGGAAACAAAGATCCACCGACTCTCGTCCATGTCCAATCCAGAGGCAAATCTTCCCATCACCATCCACTCCCCCCTCATCTCTGCAATCATTTTTAACGTCCCGATACCATGGAACCAACATACACGTCAATCAGTAATCAGACACTTCAACTAATGAATACAATTGTCTTTTTTTTTTAAGGTTTTCCCCCCTTCCCCACCTCTGTTTACTTCATCTCGAACCAATCACAGCCCACAAGCTTATCAGTGTCGTGCACCGTCCAGAGACGGGTCCCTTCGGCCGCTAGTCTCATCAAGGAAGATCCCACGCCCTGGAGACAGCCGAGATAAGCGGATGAGATATCTGGTGCATTGAGTTTGTTGTTTTCGGGGAGACTCTGCTAGTTTCTCTCGGACAAGTGTAAGTGCAAGGAGGTTATGAGGGCAATAATTGATCAATTATTGCCATTGATATTGCGTTGGATAGCACTATTGGAACTCTCGGGCCGTCTGACTCTTAAACTCTTTATTTTCCTTGTATCATTTCTCTCTCTCTCTCTCTGTGATGAGAAGATCTTGATATTCACAATATAAAGTGAGATAGTAAAGGTTCATGGTCATCAATCATTTAGCCCTGTCCATTCGGCATGTTTTCCAGTCTGGACGGGTCACTTCGACGGTGTCTATAGATTCCCGCCGTACATAGATGAGACCAGATATTTATGGAAGCGGCACTTATAATCTCCATCGTAGTAAATAATCATTGACATGGCCGTATAGTAAACGTTATCCAAGTCGCCGTGTCTTTCAGTTCGCGTCCCGTGTATTCTTTTCGACCGTGTGCAAATAATCTCATTCAATTTCCTTGTTAGAAGTACATGAAGTTATCTTGAATTTTCCACTTCTGCAATAGTTGACTATGTACTTTTCCGTGGAGAACCAGACTCGCGAGCTGGATAGAGAGCTAGATCCGGGCAGACCAGGCTCCACTTCAATTTATAGGACAAAGGTACTTGTCAAATGAATTCGCTATAAAATCCAGTGGACTACCAAGATCATAAATGGAGTACCTAGACATCATCCATCTCTGATGCGAGTTGCAACATGATCTGACCCCCTGTATCCGGTAGAACTATCTCATCAAATGGCATCCAGTAAACTCTTAGTAGATGGAACTCGGTTGAATGGTGATTCTCCTCCCGGACTGAAATTTAAAGGCTTTCAACCTGGTCCACGAGACTTACACAGCCTCGACACATTTCTTATTCGAATTTTTTTTTTTTTTAAAAAAAAAAAAAGAGAGTTGATTGATTTATTTTGCACATCAAACTTGCAATCCATCAGTGATCTCCCGGGCTCATGTCTGATCTTGTCGCGTCAAAGTACCACCCCATTATCGAGAACACAGCGCAATAAGAGACTCGGTTGAATTCGCCGAGGTTTTCCCACGGTTCAGTCTGAGACGGAGACTACGTAGTACGAGAGATTCGCGATGGAAAATCTAACAAATGCTTGCATTGACATTTTTTTTCCCGTTTTTCCTACCTCGTCGAGGACCTGGAAATTTCTAGGGAACAGTCCTGTCACGATGGGATTGTTTCCGTGATCATACGAAGCTGATAAATGTCTTACAAGAGTAACCAATCCAAAGAATTCTATGTTATGTCTGATTAAGGAAGTGAATATTAAATTACAGGATCAACTCCCTTCTCCAGGCTGAGAATATTTCCCGTCACAACAGGTCAAAGTCAAGCTCATGAACTAGCACACTCTCCCCATCCTCAGATGGCCAGGTCGGTATTTGCAGTCACCAGGAATATTTTGTCGCACACAAATTGTATCAAACAGATCGAGAGGGAAAAAAAAATCAACAAAGACATAGTCACACATGTTACCGTTCCAAGTGAATCAATAGAGATTGAGATAAATAGGAAACATATAATATGGGAAAGAGAAACAAGAGTCTTTCAAAAAGAGGACGGTCACTTGCGGAACACGTCTAGAGCATCAAGCTAAAGAAGGCAGCCACGGAGCCGAGAACCAAGCCCGAGGCAACCGACACGGTAGAGGCCGAGTTGAAAATGGGAATGGTACTGGCGGTGGGCTTCGCGCTCGCATAAGGCATAGAGCTGCTGGCGGCGGTGGTGACCAGGGTGGAAGAGGGGACAGCCGAAACGGGGACGGGGACGGGGACGTTGCCCGTGGCGGCTGAGGCGCCACTGGGTCCCGCGGGAACGAGACCGACCGTGGGCGAGGCACCGGAGGAGCCAGTCTCGGTGGAAGTGACAAAGCTGACCTGAGGCACAGTGACGGTGTAGGTCGAGTAAGTGATGGTGGTGCAAGGAGCCGATGGCGCAGGGCTGACGGCAGGGGCGGTGATACCGGCGCTGGCCGTGGCACCGCTAGCACCGCTAGGAACAGGGACGGTGGGCACCAGAGTGATGGTCGAAGGAATGGCAGTCACGATACCGGGGTTAGTGGGAACCCAAGCCGCACAGATACCAGTGAAGTACGACAGAGCGTGCTGGATCTCCTCGGTAGACGCACCCCAGGCCTGCACACAAGAAATGACCTTGTCGGTGAAGTTCTTGTCGGGACAGAAGCACTGCGCATCACTGTTGGAGGTACACTTGGGGACAACGTTGAGCCAGGTGTTGATACACTGTGGCACCACGTTGGGGCATCCGGAGCTGGGCGCAGGGCTGGACCCGCCTGAAGTGCTTGACGCCCCGGGACCGGCAGGAACCGTGTTGGAGCCAGAGCCAGAGCCGGTGGGAACAACGCCAGTAGCATCAGCGCCAGTAGGGACGGGCACAACGCCTGTGGGTTCAGCGCCAGTCGGAACAGGAACAATTCCAGTGGCGGTCGCAGTGCACTTGGTGCAAACGGTGCGAGTCGAGGTCAAGGTGACGGTAGATTCGCTGATGGTGGTCGCAACAACAGTCGATCCACCAGAGGTGACGGTGTTGGTGACGGGGCACTTAGTGACTGTCTCATAGGTGGTCACGTAAGTAGTCGTGTCCTCGGGAGTGAGCGAAGAAGAGCCAGCGCTCACACCGGTGGGGACTGGAGTGGAAATGACAGTGTCTGAGGGGGCAGGGCTTGACTGGCCAGGAGCAGGAACAGACTCGGTGGGGCTAGATCCAGTAGGGACACCGGTGGCAGGGACGGTCTCCGAAGCAGCAGGGCCTGACTGGCCGGGGACAGGAGCAGACTCAGTTGGGCTAGATCCAGTCGGAACACCGGTGGCAGGGACAGTCTCCGAAGCAGCAGGGCCTGACTGGCCGGGAACGGGAGCAGACTCAGTTGGGCTAGATCCAGTCGGAACACCGGTA